>JAKSZT010053809.1:1863566-1906663 GCA_026826555.1 Tolypeutes matacus
ACAAAGCTGCCAGTTGGCACTTGGTATTAATCCCTCGTTGCCAGGGAGGCTCATCCCCGGGAGTCATGTCCCACGTTGGGGGGAAGTTAATGCAATCGTATGCTGAGTTTGGCTTAGAGAGAGGCCACATTTGAGCAACAAGGAGGCTCTCAGGTGGCAACCCTTAGGCACCCCACAACTGCAGGCTAAGTCTCATTTACAAGAGCAAAGACTCACAAGGGTAGTCATCAATAAAAAAAAAAAAAACAAAAAACATAAGTGGGTCATCCTATTTTGACAGGCACTGTCCCTACACTCAGAGGACTATTGCTGCTCCCTTGGAGATTGTGGTAGAGCTCTCCAGGCTAGGAATTCAGATTCCCTCATTTATTGTGTGATTATCCACCCATCGTGACCATGCCGCATCCCCCGATCCTTTGAATGATTTTGTATATCTTTCATGTATATTCGGTTGAACCAATCCCCACGAAACCCCCCCCAGACACCCTCCCCCCAATAATCCCCCGCAGTACCCATTGTAACCCTTCTGTGATCCAAATCCTCCATGAACATTTAGTCCATAAAATAATCAAATACACTTACTAGGAAAAAGAAACAAGTGTGATAAGCTTACATGCAAGAGACAAACATAAGGAAACTCAGGGGGGAAAAAAAAAAAGAGAGAAGGAAAAAAAAACAAATAATCAAACAAAGAACAAAACAAAATAAAACATAATTAGTGGATTGGGACATTCAAAAAATGGGCCAAAAAGCAAAGGAAATGCTTTCTCTCTTCTTTTTTCCCTTTTTTCCTTCCCTTTATCACTGTGTTATCGGATCTCTGGTGTGCCATGACACCTTCCTCCTCTCAATAGTCGGGAGGTTTTTGATGACTGATTTTACCTATTTACTTGTGATTGGTCTGTTGAGTTCATTAATTTATTCATTCATCATTGTAGGCTGCTTATGTGTTTCTAGGAATTTATCCCTTTCCATGAAATTATCCTTTATGTTTGCATATAATTTTTAAAAGTATTGTCATTTGATACTCTTTATTTCTGTGGGGTGGTGGTGATATCCCCTCCTTCATTTCTTATTTTGTGTATTTGCATCTTCTTTCTTTTTTTTCTTTGTTAGTCTAGTTAAGAGTTTGTCAATTTTATTGATCTTCTTGAAGAACCAGCCTTTGATATTGTTTATTTTTTCTAATGCTTTCTTATTTTCTATTTCATTTATTTCTGCTATAATCTTTGTTATTTCTTTCTTTCTGCTTCTTTTGGGTAGTTTTGTTGTTCTTTTTATAATTCCTCCAGATGTGCAGTTAGGTCTTCAATTTTAGCTCTTTCTTCTTTTTTGATATGCACATTTATGTCTATGAATTACCCTCTCAGTACAGTTTTTGCTGCATCCCATAGGTTTTGATATGTTGTGTTGTCATTTTCATTCCTTTCAAGGTAGTTACTGATTTCTTTTGAAATATCCTCCTTGACCCACTCTTTGTCTAAGAACGTGTTGTTTAACTTCCATATCTTTGTGCTTAATCTGGTTGTCTGGCCATTAGTGATTTCCACCTTCATTCCACTGTGGTCAGAAAATTACTCTGTTTAATTTCAACCTTTCATGGTTCATTTAGAATTTTTACATGGCCTAGTATGTAGTCTATCTTGGAGAAGGATCCATGTGCACTCGGGAAGAATGTATTTCAGTGTAGTGTTCTGTATATGTCTAGTAGACCTATATGTCTATTAGGTCCAGATTCTGTAATGTATTATTCAAAGTCTTGGTTTCTTTATTGATTCTCTGTCAAGATATTCTGTATCATGGTGATAATGGTGTATTAATTTCCCCCACTATAATTGTAAAAGCATCTATTTCTCCACTTAGTTTTTCCAGTGTTTGCCTCATGTATTTTGAGGAATCCTGGTTGCGTGCAAAAATGTTTATGATTGTTCTTTCTTCTTTAAAGATTACCATTTTTACTAATATATAGTGTCCATCTTTGTCTCTTAAAATAGTTTTGTATTTAAAGTCTATTTTGTCCAATATTAGTATAGTTATTTCCTCCATTTTTCGGTTTTTCTTTGCTTGTAAGATTGTTTACCAGCCATTCACTTTCAGCCTCCTTAAATGCCTGGATCTAAGGCAGGTTTCTTGTAGACAGCATATAGATGGGTCATATTTCCTTATCCATTCTGCCAATCTGTGTCTCTTTTATTTAAATTTTTTTATTATTTTTTTTCATATATATTTTAAAAGATGCTTAGATAACATAAATGTTACACAAAAATTACAGGGATTCCCATGATCTCCACCTTCCATACCTCACATAACATCTCACATAAACATCTTTCATTAGTGTGGCACATCACCTGCAATGGATATACACATCCTGGGGCTTTGCCACTAAGCATAGACCACAGTTCACATCGTAGACAATATTCTCTCCCACACAGTTCTGCATGGTATATGCTGATGTAAAATGGTCTATATCTGTTGAAACGTCACTCAGGAAAACCCCCAAGTCATGAAAAAGCCCCTGTATTACAACTGCCCTTCCCCTCCCCGTCCCAAAAGAGTCTAGTGGCCACTGGTTCCACCTCACTGTTATAATTTCTTCCATTGCTTGAGTCACAATATGTCTACAACAGAATATCATTAAGTCCACTCTAGTCAATAGCTCTTCCCCCACTCCTGAGGGGACTGAAATGGTGATGTCCACTCCACCTCCAAGTGAGAGTGGGCTTATATCCCATGGATATGGTGGATGGGATTATCCTGCCTGCAGCTGCAGGCTCTCTCCATTACCTGGGATGGCCATTGTCCATCATCGTCCCCTCATCAGGTGACTTGGATGAGTCCATTGAGCTGTAGAGTAGGAGTTGCAGCACCACCGAGATTCCAGGAACAGCTGGCACATGGGCAGGCCAGAGGCTCCAGTCTCTAGAAGTATACCTACGAACTCCAGCCTCACATATAGGTTTGAATAGAAGGGACTGATGGACCATATGCAGGGAGGACTTATTTGAGTCCAACTCTGTCACTCTAAGGAGCACAGATTCCAAAGTAGAGCCCACTGATAAGGTGTGAATCTCTGGGGCTATCCCACCTTATATAGGACCTGGGTGTCTCCAGAGCCCTCAGGAGCCCCTCTGTGTGGGGTGATATCCACTTTGGTGTTCTATGAGATTCTACTGAGGTTTGTGTAAGCTTTACCTCTGGGATGACCTCCCGACTCTCTTTGAAGTCTCTTAGCCACATGAACTCATTTGTCTTTACCTTTTCCCCCTTTTATTCAAGGTTTTTTTCCAGTCGTGTTTCCATTTGGCACTTGGTATTAATCACTCGTTGCCAGGGAGGCTCATCCCCGGGAGTCATGTCCCATGTTGGGGGAAAGGTAATGCATTCATATGTTGAGTTTGGCTTAGAGAGAGGCCACATTTGAGCAACAAGGAGGCTCTCTGATGGCAACCCTTAGGCACCCCATAACAGTAGGCCAAGTTTCAATTACAAGAGCAAAGACTCATAAGGCTAGTCATCAATAACAAGAACCCAACAGTGGGCAATCCTCTTTGGCCAGACAGTGCCCTGCACTCAGGAGACGTTGCTGCTCACTTGGAGAATGTGGCAGAGCTATCCAGGCTGGGAATTGAGTATTCCATCAATTATTGAGTGATTGTCTACCACTGTGACCATGCCCCATCCCTCGATCATTTGAACAATTTTATATATCTTTCATGTATATTCAGATGAACTTACTCCCATGAATCCTGCATCCCAGACACCCCCCACCAATGATCCTCTGCAGCCCCATTGTAACCCTTCTGTGATCTAAACCTTCCTTGAAGATGAAGCCCATATAATAACCAAATAGAATTAATAGGAAAATGAAATAATAATGATAAGCTTAATGCAAGAGTTAAAATACAAGGAAACTCAGAAAAAAAGAACTAAAAATAAAATATTATTAACGGATTGGGACATTCAAAAAAATGAAAATGGGAAAAAATTTTTAATTATTTGTTGTTTTTATTTTTTCTCCTTTTATCACTGCATCATCAGATGTCCAGTGTGTACTGTGACACCTTCCCCCTCTCATTCTCCAGGGTCTCCCAAATTTTCATTTCGTTTTCAAAGAAGATTTAGGTCACAGCAAAGTCACACACTGAATACTAGAGATTCCCATGTACACAATCTCCCTCCCCCTTCCCCACCCGATATTAAAAACTTTTTTTTTTGTGTGTGGATGGTGGCATTGTTATAACTGTTATACAGATAATGAAACATAGCTACTAAACATTGTCAATGGTTTACAGTATAGTTTACAATTTAGATGGTACAGTTTAATAATTTTTGATGAAATTTACCATGTCCTGTGTCCATTACAAGGTAATGAAAAACATTTCCCATGACCACTAAATACCCCATTTGATCTTTTCTGTTCCTTCCTTCCCATCCCCCTGGGGCATGTGACACTCCCCTGTCTTGACTCATGGGATGACAAGATTAATAGTTACATGCCCTGGGTATTCTAACCTGCTCTTCCTAATCTACCCACCTGTTAAGCCTGCACCACCAAACCCAGTAATATCATTACCCTCCTGTCCTATCCTTCAATATGCAACCATACTCTACCACTTTACCATAGATTATGTCCATATGGGTGATGGCCCACAACCTACTCTTCTCTCTCTCTCCCTTGTTAACCTATCTTTCAGACAGTGGTTCTCAGAGACTGCTCACTTTCTTCAATTTAAATCAGTGAGGTCATATACGAATTGAGAGTTCTGATATAGATCCTCGCATATACAGTCATCTGATATTTGACAAGGCACCAAGCCCACTCAGTTGGGAGAGAATGGCCTCTTTAACAAGTGGTGCTTGGAGAACTGGATATCCATATCCAAAAGAATGAGAGAAGAATACCATCTCACACCTTATACAAAAATCAACTCAAAATGGATCAAAGATCTAAATATAAGAGCCAAAACCATAAAGACCTTGGAAGATAATGTAAGGAAGCATCTACAGGCCCTTGTAATAGGAAATGGTTTCACAAACTTCACAGCCAAAGCACGAGCAGCAAGAGAAAAAATAGATAAATGGGATCTCCTCAAAATTAAAAACTTCTGAACCTCAAAGGATGTTATTAAGAAACTAAAAGAGCAGCCTACCCAATGGAAGAAAATATTTGGCAACCATATATCTGATAGGAGCCTAATATCCTGCATATATAAAGAAATCCTACACCTTGAAAACAAAAAGACAAATAACCCTTTTTAAAAAATGGGCTAGTGACCTGAAAAGACACTTCTCCAAGGAAGAAATACAAATGGCTAAAAAGTATATGAAAAAATGCTTGACATCACTAGCTATTAGGGAAATGCATATCAAAACCACAATGAGATACCATCTTACACCCATCAGAATGGCAGCTATTAAAAAAACAGCAGAGTATAAGTGTTGGAGAGGATGCAGAGAAATAGGAACCCTCATCCACTGCTGGTGGGATTGTGGAATGGTCCAGCCACTGTGGAGGACAGTTTGGCGATTCCTCAGAAAACTAACAATGGATCTTCCATATGATCCAGTGATTCCACTGCTGGTTATATACCCAGAAGAACTGAAAGCAAAGACACGAACAGATAGATGCAGACCAATGTTCATAGCGGCATTGTTCACAATTGCCAAAAGCTGGAACTAGCCCCAGTGTCCATCAACAGAAGAATGGGTAAGCAAAATGTGGCACATACATACAATGGAATATTACTCAGCTGTTAGAAGGAATAAAGTGCTAACACATGGAATAACATGATGATTCTCGAAGACCTTATGTTGAGTGAAGCAAGCCAGGCACTGAAAGATGAACAATCTGTGTCTTTTGACTGGTGAGTTTAATCCATTAACATTCAATGTTATTTCTCTCAGGGAATTATTTACATTTGTCATATTTTTTTTGGGGGGGGTATGTATATCATATGTTGTTTTTATTATTTTTTTTTTGTCTTTTAGTTTTTCTTACACGCTCCTCCAACTTTTTCTCTCCTGTTTCTTCCTTTCCACCTGAAGAACTCTCTTTAGTATTTCTTGAAGTGTAGGTTTCTTTTTTGCATCCCCTTTTAATTTTAATTTCTGTTTATCTGTGAATATTTTGAGCTTTCCATTATTTTTGAATTCCAGCTTTGCTGGATAGAGAATTCTTGGCTGGAAGTTTTTTTCTTTTAGTGCCTTGACTATGTCATACCACTGCCTTCTTGCCTGCATGGTTTCAGATGAGAAATCACTACTTAATCTTATGAAGTTTCCTTTTTATGTGATGGTTCTTTTTTATCTTGCTGCCTTCAGTATTCTCTTTTTGTCTTGAGCATTGGGCAGTTTGATAAGTATATGTCTTAGAGTAGGCCTCTTTGGATTTATACTTTTTCGGTGGTGCTGTGCTTCCTGGACATGTATGTCCATCTTTCTCAATAAGGTTGGTTAGTTTTCAGCCATTATTTCCTTCAACACTTCTTCTGTCCTTTTGCCCTTATGTTTTCCCTCTGGGATGCCTATAATGGATATGTTTATACATTTTGCGTAGTCATTCGATCTCTAAGTCCCTCTTAGATTTTTTCTATCTTTTATCTCTGTTCTACCATCTGTTTGGTTTCAGAAATACTGTCTTCCACATGGCTAATTCTTTCCTCTGTTCAAATCTGCTGTTATTTGCTTCCAGTGTTTTTTTTTTTTTTTTTCTTGGATTGTACCATTCATCATTATTATATCCATTACCTTTTTATGTATGTTTACAGTTTCTTCAGTGTGTTCTCCCTGTGTCTTCTTAATATCCTTAATCTCTTCCTTCACTTCATTAAGTTGGTCCAGGATATTTTTTTGGACAGCTTTGATTAGTTGTTCCATGTTCTGCATCTCTTTCTGGCTTTTAGTTTTGTTCATTGGTCTGGACCATGTCTTCCTGTTTCTTAGTTGATTCATAAATTTTTGTTGCTCTCTGGTCATCTTTTTATCTTGATAGGTTTATTTAGTTGATTAGCTCTCTTTCTATTCTAAAGTTTTATTTAGCTGCTATTTTTGTGTATGTGTTAAGTTTCCTCTTTGTCACTTTGTTCTTTTTCTATTTCCTTGATGTTTTCTATGTTCCCTTGAAGGAAAAATATTAGGTCAAGAGAAAGCAGACGAGGGAAGAAAAGAGAAAGAATAATAATAATAATAATAATAATAATAATAGTAAAAGTTTTAATAGGGACTGTATAAGACTTACTAAAATGAATATTTAACTCATGTGAGCATTGTAGAGTAATAGGACTAAAAAAGTGTAGTACCTACAATGAAATGGGAAACCAAATAGCGAAATATATATAGAATGAATTAAAAAGCTAGAATGATGAGGTAGAGGGAAAGAGAAAAGAAAGGACAAAAAGAAAAAAGTTAATAAAAGAAAGAATATATAATAGATGAGATAGAAATACAAACAAGAAAAATTGAGGAGTAAAGAATGGTGGAATGTAAGAATAACAACAGAAAATGGAAGGTAGAGAGATAAAGGAAGGAAAAGAGATAGTATTCATAGACAAAATCAGTATACACAGAAAATAGGAAATCAAGGAAGAGGAAGCACAGCAAAGAAGAAAGAAGCCAGCAACACCTAATTTTAAAAGGAGGGGCACAGGAAAGAAGAAACAAACAAACAAACACATACAGACACAAGCAAGCAGTCAAATAAAATCTAAGAAAGAACAGCTTTTCTTCTTAGGCCCCTGTGGAGCTTCTCAGGCTGCCAGTGTTCATTAATCAATTACCCTGCAACCTTCTCTCTGCAGGTTTTGAAGTGAGTGTTAGTGAACAAAGTAAGTTAATTTTTTTAAAAAAATGTAGCCTTTATTTTAGGAAAAATAAGGGACACAAGAGAATCTAATACAAAAATAATGTCTATGTTTTCCCTGTCCTAAAGAATCAGATGGATGTTTGATATCCTGGTGGATCAATACTCTAAGAATAGCCATATATTCAAGGTGGAAACTCCTCCCCTGAGCTAAACTTTCTCCTTGTGTCAGTTAGCTCTTCAGAAAGCTATCCAGTCACTTTCCCTTTGGCAGATTTCACTGTTCTGGGGCAGCAGGACTCAACAGGCTGTGTGAGCATATTTCCCCTTCCCTCTCCCAGTCAGGTTGAGTTCATTTTTGAAATTCAAATGGGACCCAGGTGACTGCGTTCACTACAGAGAAATGACTCTCAAGCCTCTTCTAGACCACCCCCTTCTTCCCAGGTAACCTTAAATAGGCTCTTGGAAACGTATTAAGTGCTTCCTACTGCCCACTTCCCTTAGGGGATTTGAAATTTTGATAGTTTTCAGCACCAAACTAGTCAATTGCCTGAATCAGCCCTCTCACAGGCCAAGTTTCTCTATCCCAGGGCAGTTAGGTAAATCAAGGCTGCCTCAGCAGATTTGCCTTTTCCTCTCTACCTGTTGCCACCTTGAGCCCTCCCACTCGTGGAGAATGTTCCCTCCTGGTGGGTGGTTGACCTAAGTTGGGGTTTGCTGTAGCTTTTTGCCCTGAGGGTGGGGCTTAGCCACAGGGCTGAAAACTTGCAGTTTTATCTAAAGCAATTTATCTCTGTCCAGCTCGCTCCAGATTGATGCCCCAAAGGCTCCCACTTCGTGGATTCCCAGAACTGCTCACTAGGGCAGGATCTTGTCCCCACTCAGCCATTTTTTGTGAAAGAGATGTTGAGTCCCCACTTAAACTGATGTCCTCTTGCTGCTTCCTAATTATATCTTTTGTATTATTTTTGTCAAGAAAGGATGCTCTATTTTGTCAAATGTATTTTCTGCATCAATTTATAAGATCAAGTGATTTTTCTTCTTTGATTTATTAGTGTGATGTATATCTCCGATTGACCTTGTGTTGAACTACTCTTGCTTCCCTGTTATATAAAACCCACTTGATCATGATGAATATTTCTATTAATGTGTTGTTGGATTCAATTTGCAGACATTTTGTTGAGGATTTTGGCATCCATATTCCTTAAATAATTGGACTGCAATTTTATTTTTTGTAATACCTTTATCTGGCTTTGGTATTAGGATGATGTTGGCTTCATAGAATGAGTTTGGTTGTTTTCCTTCTTTTTCAATTTTTAGGAAGAGTTTGAGCAAGATTGGTATTAAATATTCTTTGAATGCTTGGTAGAACTCACCTGTGAAAACATCTGGTCCTGGGATTTTCATTTTGGGGAGTTGTTTGATGACTATTACAATCTTCTATGATTGGTTTGTTGAGGTCTTCAATTCTTCTAGGGTCAGTGTAGGTTGTTCATATGGTTTCTAGGAAGTTTTCCATTTCATCTACATTGTCTAGTTTGTTGTCATACAGTTGTTCATAATATCCTCTTATTATCTCTTTTACTTCTCTGGGGTTCATAGTAATGTCCCTATTTTCATTTTTTATTTCATTTATTTGCATCTTTTCTCTTTTTGTCTTTGTCGGTCTAGGTAAGGTTTGTCAATTATGTCAGACTTCTTGAAAAACCAACTTTTGCATTTTTTAATTCCCTTTTTTGTTCTCAATTTCATTTATTCTCTGATCTTTATGATTTCATTCTTTCTGCTTGCTGTGGTAATTCTTTTGTTGTTATTTTTCTAGTTCCTCAAGTTGTCTATTTAGGTCACTGATTTTAGCTCTTTCTTCTTTTTAATTTAACCATTGAGGGCTACAAACTTCTATCTCAGCACTGCCTTTGCTGCATCCCATAGGTTCTGATATATTGTGTTCTTATTCTCATTCATCTCGTGATATTTATTGATTTCTGTCAAAATTTCTCCTTTGACTCACTGATTATTTAAGAGTGTGTTGCTTAATCTCCATATATTTGTGAAATTTCCCTTTTTCTACATGTTATTAATTTCCAACTTTATTCCATTATGATCAGAGAAAGTGCTTTGTATAATTTCTATCTTGTTGCATTTATTTAGATCTGCTCTGAGACACAACATATGATCTATCCTGGAGAAATATTCATGAGCACTTGAGAAGAATGTATATCTTGCTGTTTTGGGGTCATGTAATGTTCTGTATATTCCTATTAGGTTTAGTCCATTTAACATATTATTCAAGGTCTCTGTTTCTTTATTGATCCTCTGCCCAGATGTTCTGTCCAATGCTGGGAGTGGTGTATTGAAGTCTACAACTATTATTGTAGAGACATCTATTTCTCCCCTCAGTTTTGCCAGTGTTTGCCTCATTTTTGTTGAGGCATCCTGATTAGTTACATATACATTTATGACTATTTCTTCCTGATGAACTTTCCTTTAATTAATATATAATGTCCTTCATTGTCTCTAATAACAGTTTTTCTTTAAAAGTCTCTTTCTTCGAATGTAAGTATAGCTACTCCAGCTTTTTTCCCCCTTACCAAATGCATGGTATATCTTTTTCCAGCATTTCATTTTCAATTTATTGGTATCCTTGGGTTTATGGTGAGTCTCTTGTAGGTAGTATATAGATGTCTCATATTTTGTTACCCTTTCTGCCAGTCCGTGTCTTTTGATAGGGGATTTTAGTCCATTAACATTCAATGTTATTACTGTAAAAGTAATTCTAATTTCACCCATTTTGACTTTGGGTTTTTATCTGTCATATTTTGTTTTCACCAATATTTTTACACTTGTAGTTACTTTTCCAATATAATCTTAATTTCTAGACTGTCTTTAAAACCTCTCTGCCTTACCTTTTATTTTTAAACTGTAACAATCCCTTTAGTATTTCCTGTAAAGCCAGTCTCTTGGTTACAGATACTCTCCTTTTCTGTTTCTACATTCCAAAGTTTTAAAAAAATTCTAGTAACATATATGTAACCTAAAATTTCCTTTTAATGGCATTCACATATATAATTCAGTGCTATTAATTACATTCACAATTTTGTGTTACCATCACCACTATTTATTTTCAAAACACTACTATCAGCCTAAATAGAAACTGTACAATTTAAGCATTAAGTCCTCATTTCCTACACAAATCTTGTCCAATGGTAACCTATATTCTATATTCTGGCTCATGTTTTCTTATTTTAATTATTTAATATTAATATCAGTAAGGTTATAAAATATTTACCCTTTTTTATCTGGGTTATTTCACTCAATATGATGTCCTCAAGGTTCATACATATTATTACATATATATACTTTCTGGAGAAATGTCTATAGAAGTTTTTGCCCAATTTTAATTGGGTCATTTTTTTTTTTTTTTGGTGTATGTTAAATTGAAGGATTTCTTTATATATTTTGGATATTAAAACTTTATTGAATGTGTGGTTTTCAAATAATTTCTTCCATTGAATAGGTTGTCTGTTAACTTCCCTGAAAAAATTCTTTGAGACACAAATGTTTAAAATTTTGATGATGTCCCATTGTTTTAGTTTGCTCAAAGCTGCTTGGAGAAATGTACTGGAAATATATTGGCTTTATAATGGGAATTTATTAGGTAAAAAGATAACAGTTCTGAGGCCATGAATGTGACCAAATCAAGGCAAAATCATCAGAGATGCTGTCTCACCAAAATTTAGGTGCTGGCAATCCAGGATTCCTTCTACATGACAAAGTACATGGAGGCATCTGCTTGTCTGGGTCTCTGCCCTCTCCTCCAGGCTTGCTTACTCCCTGAGCTCAGCTGTGAGTGATCAGGTATATGTGGCTTGTTTCTACACTTTCTTTCAGGCTTCCTCTATTTGAGCCTCTTTCCAAGTCTCAGAGCTTCATTGATTCCACCTTCTGACTTCCAGTACCTCTTGCTCAGCCTCTCGGGGTTTCTCTATCTCTTCCACTTTTTGCTGTGTGTTTCTCTACTTGCAGTCCTCTGTTTAAAGGACCAACCCTGGTTCATATTTGACTGAAGCAATCCAATCAAAGGTCCCCAATTGGCATGCCTCTATGGCATATGAATATGTTCAAGTGGTCATGGGGTTTTGTCTTGGTGAGAGGATACCCACAAAATAACCAAAAAATATTGAATTCCAATCCTGAGAAGTCCTGCTACATTTTCTAATAAAGTGATAAAAATCTCCCAAGTGTATGGGAAGTGCCTAGTGAAGGAGGACAGACCACTATGCCAGGCCCTTAATATTGATAGCTGTACTTGTTCTTGTGAAATTGAAACATAGCCTACCATTATATATTGCCTAAGAGTTACTTCCTGAAAGCCTCCTTGTTGCTCAAATGTGGACTTTCTCTGAGCAAAACTCAGCATATAAATGCACTACCTTCCCTCTGGTGTGGGTCATGACTCCTGGGGATGAGCCTCCCTAGCATTAAGGGATTATTATGAAACACCAACTAGTGATGCATTTGGAAAAAGACCTTGAGGGAAAGGAAAATATCAAATACAAATAAGGTTTTATGGTTAAGAGCTTTCAAAAAGAGTCAGGAGGTCTTTCCAGAGGTTACGCTTATGCACATCTCAGCAAGGTCTCATTGACTGCCACAATAAACAGCGCCTCAAACAGTGGTGTTCTTGAGGGCTTTAGAGACATCTAGACATTACAGGCAGGGCAGACAATCTCAGGAATTTGGCGCCCTGCCAGTGGGCCTTACTTGGAATATATGCTCCCCAATATAACAGAGTTAAACTCAGTTATAATTTCCTGACACAGGGCTCTTCTGCCTCTTTTATTTGAAACTACAATTACCATTATGCTCATTAAATACATTTCCCAAGACTTAAGTCTTAGTTCTGTTCATATATCAGCTGAGCCCTGAATCTCAGCCGAGTTGCAACACCTAATCTCCAGTTCACTGGACTTGCCCAGGACAACTAACAAAAAGATGATGATACACAATGTCCTTCCCCCCAAAAACAGAGAGTTTCTACAACTGCAAGTAAGACAGGTCCATCTGCCTCATGCGATCTAAGCCCCCTTTCAATCAAACAGAGTGGTCATCACCTTCCCCAAATCCTCAAGTTTGAGGAATGAACAAACATAAAGGGGGAATGCATCTATGGACTAAAGTAGATTTATTACTATTCTAATAATAGAAGAACTTGTAACAAGAAGACTTTGGAATTGTTCTACATGACATTGCATTGATGGATACAGGACATTATGCATTTTGTCAAAATCTGTACAATTGTGCAGTGCAAAATGTAAACCATAATGTAAACTCTAGACCATGGTTAGTAGCAATATTTCAATATGAGTTCACCAATTGTAACAAATGTATCACACCAATGAAAGATTTTTTTTAATGGGGAAAAGTGTGGGAGGAGGAGATGGTGACGTATTTGGGAACTCATATTTTTTATTTAACATTTATGTAAACTAAAGCTTCTGTAAAAATAATAATAGAAAATTTTGGAAAAAAATACACTTTTGAGTTTTGTGTGTTGATCTTGTTCACCACTACTTTGCTGAATTCATTTATTAGTTCCATATCTTTGCTGTGGATTTTTCAGAATTTTCTGTATATATGATCATTTCATCTGCAAATAAAAAGTTTTTATTCTTCTTTTCCAATCTGAATGTCTTTTATTTCTTTCTCTTACCTAATTGCTCTGATAAAGAACTTCCAGTACAATGTTAAAAAAAAAAGTGGTGATAGCACGCATCCTTTTCTTGTTCCTTTATAATAGAGGGAAATCTTTCAGTCTTTCACATTAAGTAGGATGTTAGCTCTGAACTTTTCATATTTATCTTTTATCTTATTGAGGAAATTCCCTTCTATTCCTAGTGTTCTAAATTTTTTTTCTTTTAAGATTTATCTTATTTGTTTATTTCTCCTCACTGTTTGCCCTCACTTTTCATCTTCTTTTTTAGGAGGCATTGGGAACTGAACTCCCATGTGAGATGTAGGCACCCAATTACTTGAGCCACCTCCACTCCTTGCTTGTGTCACTCCTTGTGTTTCCTCACTTTCTCTTCATTGTGTCATCTTGCTGCATCCTCTTGTATCAGCTCACCATGACAGCCTGTTGTGTCAACTCACTGTCTTGCGTGTCTTCTTTAGGAGGTACCCAAAGCTGAAGCCAGGGCCTCCCATGTGGTAGGCGGGCACCTAGCCACTTGAGCCATATCTGCTTCCCTCTAAATTTTTTATCAAGGAGGAATGCTGGATTTTTCAATTGCCTTTTCTGAATTAATTGAGATGATAATGTATTTTTCTCCCTTTAATATTTTAATGTTGTGCATTAAATGAATCGATTTTCCCATGTTGGACCTCTCTTGCAAAGCAGAGGTAAATATCATTGATCATCATGTAAAGTTCTTTTATTTATTTATTTTTTTTTTGCCACTCATTTGGTGTCTTTATTCATATACTAAATGTCTTATTGTAACTCAGTTTGCTATTATTTTGTTAAGGTTTTTTGCATCTATATTCATAGGATATATGTGTAAGCAATTTTCCTTTATTTTGGCATCATTATCTGGGTGTTGTTTGAGGGTGATGTTTACATTTTAGAATAAATTAGGGAGTGTTCCTTCCTCTTCAGTTTTTTGAAAGATTTTCAGAATGATTGGTGTTAAGTTTTCTTGGAGTGTTTGATTGAATTCACCTGTGAAGCCATCTGGTCTTAGGCATTTCATTGCTGTGAGGGTTTTGATTATTGATTCCATATCTTTACTAGAAATTGGCTTGTTGAGATCTTCTATTTCATCTTGAGTCAGTTTAGGTAGTTTGTGTGTTTGTAAGAATTTATCATTTCATTTAAGTTATCTAATTTATTGGCATACAGTTGTTCATAGTATCCTTCTATGCTTCTTTTTATATGTGTACTATTAACCAAAGGCATCATCCACAACAGGGTTCACTATGTTATACAGTCCCATGTTTCATCTTATAGTTTTCCTTCTAATGATATACATGACCTTAAACTTCTCTTTTCAATCACAATCACATGCACAACTCAGCACTGATAGTTATCCTCACAATAATGTATTCCCATCACCTCTATCCATTTTAAAGATTTACTATTAAACGTTTTGTAAATTCTGTACAAATTAAGCATCAGCTCTGCTTTCTTCATGCTCTTTCTTTATCCTGTTAATTTATATTCTAGATATAAAATCTAAAAGTTTGTTCATTGTAATTAGTCCATATTAGTGAAATTATGTAATATTTGTACTTTTTTATCTGGCTTATTTCACTCAACCTAATATCCTCAAGATTTATTTATGTTGTCATATGTATCAGAACTTAATGTATACTTACAGCTGAATAATATTACATCATATGTATATATCACATTTTTTATCCATTCATCATTTGGTGAACACTTGGATTGTTTCCACTTATTGGCAATTGCAAAAAAAAGCTGCTATGAACATTGGGGTGTATATAGCTGTTAATATCCTTATTTTCATTTCTTCTGAGTATATACCTAGAAGAAGAATTGCTGGATCATATGGCAGTTCTATATTTAGCTTCCTGAGGAACTTCCAAACAGTCTTCCACAGCAGTTGTACCATTTAGCATTCACACCAGCAGTGAATATGTGTGCCTATTTCTCTCTTTTCCAGCACTTGTAGTTTTCCATTTTTTAAAATAGTGGTCAATCTAGTAGTTTTGAAATGATACCTCGTTTTGATATGCATTTCTCAAATAGCTGGTGATTTTGAGCTTCTTTTTATGTGCTTTTTCACCATTTGTATTTTCTCTTTTAAAATATGTCTGATTAAGTACTTCGCCCATTTCTTAATTGGGTGGTTTGTCTTTTTATTGTTGAGCTGTAAGATTTCTTTTTTCATTTAATAATTTCTTTTTGAAATATATCACACATACATGAACATAATAAGCAATAACTGTAATAACTTTGTCAAAATAAAATACAAAATGCTGCCTTATTTTCCCCCTAAATGACAAAACATAATTTTATTTTTTCTAGCTGGTTTAAGTTTTAAAATGATTTTTTAAAAAGACTGGTAAATGTGCTTAGGTGAAGTAGTTGTGGAGAAATATTATTCAGATTTGAGGGTCTAATGGGTAAACATCTTTCTTATTTCTTTTTCCCCTACCCTGTTCCTTTGTTTATTCTAATTGTTACTCTCCTTCTACCACAAGGGAATTTTACAAATGTGGACATGTTTACTGTTGCTGGGATGGCAAGATACTTGCAAATGTATGTTTGCTATACAGTTCTGCACCCATATCAAATACTAAGTGATCATGACAGCCTTTTTTGTTAAGCCCCAACATAACCGAAGATTGATTTTTATCATGGCATTCCAAGTGCTTGAGCATGCAAAACTGGCAATCATGATAGAACCTATGGCTGTATTGCATAAAACAGAATATAACTCTTATATTTGAGGTTCTTTCTGTCCATAAGTTAAGAACATACTCTTTCTTCCCCACAGATCTGGCTCATTGCATCCTGACCATAATGCTTCAATAGTACAGACTATTTTTTATAACTAGAATCCTGAAATCAGTAAATTCAAGTTATACTATTGATCATGTACATTCAACTGCACTTGTATATATGTTTTGGAAAAGTTGTAATGCAGAAGCTTCTAAATTTTGAGGGAGAAGCTGATGTGATTCTTGAGTGTATTAGTTTTGATCACACTGCTATTTTTTTTTTTTATTGTTTTTCTTTACTAATATACTGATGTAATGGAACAGGTCAATAGATTCTGGATATCAAATCACCACTACTTGTCTTTTCTTCTTGGTTGTAGTATATTATTTTATATACTTATGTTTTATCTAGACTTTTTACATTTCTGGTCGAAAGTGAGGATTGTCTATACATTTCTTTATCAGATTTTCATATTAAAGGGTTTTTTTGTTTTTTTTGTGTGTGTTGTTTTGTATTGTTTTGTTTTTGCCATAAAAAGAATCAGTTAGCTTTCCACCTTTTTCTGCATGGAATAGTGTTAATAATTTAAATTCTTTAAAGAAAAGACAAAAATCAGCTGTGAACCCATATGGTTCTTATGCATTTTTCAGTGGTAGATCTTTGGTCATATTTATAATCTCTTTTTGAGTAATTTTTGTAATCTACACTCTGTTGGAGAATTTTACTCATTTTCCTTAAGTTTTATTTCTTTTTTCTTTTTTCCTTATTTGTCACAGAGCTTATGTAATATCCTTTTAGAATTATTTTATCCCTCTTGCTCCTATTTTTAGGTTTTATCTTTATTAATATTTTCCTAATTTATTTTTATTCTTCTTAAGATTAATATACAGTTTCTTTTGTTTTCATCTTTCTTCTCTGAAATTAAGAAAAAAAGTTTAGGTGATAAATGACCCTCTGACTATGTTTTTTATTATATGCAAAATCAAATATATGAATAAGATTAAATGTTTTCAGTCAAGCAAAGTTTCAATACTTAGTTCCATGTACCCCATCAGGAAACTATGGAGAGTGTAATGATGATGTAACCAAAATAAAGACAAAATCCAAAAAAAACCCAGAGGGTTCCAATGGTAGAGAGTGAAGAACGTTCTCAGGCTGTTAGCTTTGCAACAGGCTTAGAAAGCAACCATCTCATCTGGGAGCAGAAGAGCTGTGGGCTCTACAAGAGGATTTGCTCAGAAAAAAATTAAAACTGATAGATAATCTTACACTTTGACCATAAAGAAAATTACTATTATGCTGTGGTAGGCAGAATTCTCCATACTGCTTTTATATACTGCTCAACAACTTTCAATGAATTTTTCAGGGTATATTAGAATAATAAGTCAACAGTTTTGCATGTGTTCATCTTTCACACAGCTGAAAACAGGTGTTTCACTCACTGTCTCATTCAATGCTAATTGGGGCACAAGGATAAATTGGAAAAACTTTAGTTCATAGGCTTCAAAGAAATTTCTAATGGCTACAGGAAGTAATATAAAAAGCCATAAATATTTATGAATAATTTTGCCTTTAAGATTATGTTTGGGTAAATAATTAGTGCTTAATGGCCTTGATAATTTCTGACATCTGTTACCTCGAATGTGCTGATTTTACTTTTAGAAATAGCAAAGAATATTCTTGAAACATTGCAAAATTGAATGCAGAGAGAGTACGAAGAAGTGACTTGGAAGAAGACATGATACATATTTTTCTGGATTTTAAAATGTATAATCAGAAATAGGAACCAAACCAGATTATGCAGAGATTAACAATTGTCTATAAAATATTTTCTCATTTTATTTCTTTTCTGGGATAAGAAAGATATCATGGTGTTTGCCAGGAGCGTGGGAAGGAAAGACATTACATCAGAGACACCCTCTGTCATAAGAACTTAGCTACCAAGCAAATCAATTAACTAAACCCATGCTTTTCATCTATAGGAGGGAAACAAGAATAATTATGATTTTTCCATTAAACATCTTAAAAGATAAATTTTAAATGAATTACAAGAAGAAAAGATACACCTATTATTACTTTTATCAGTGAGTAAGAAGCCAGGAAGTGGCACATCTCAACAAAACATCATGATCCCTACCTTCAGAACCCAAACCAGCACTCACTTTGTCCAGAGCATCTTTTTCAATTTTCCACGCCTTAATGAGTAAGACTAAAACTTATATAGAAAGCATCATAAAGTTTCAATATTTTTAACTAGAGTTCTGAAAACAAGCTTTTAAAAAAGATTACCAGCTATGCATTTTAGTTTTGAACTAGTATATTGCCAACAACATTGATTTAGTACTGACTTAATGTATTTCATACTTACCATTTAGTGGATGTATATGGAAATAACTAAATGGAATGGCTGTCATTCTTTGAGAATGTGGTAAGCAATCCTTTATAAATAATAGCTCTTGAATATTCTTAGTTATTAGAATGTTCCCATTAAAAACTATATAGTAAAACACAGTACCTCTTGGATTAGATTGCAATTTATATTAGATAATGCTTTTCAAATATTCTTTTTGCCTCTTCAGGATTGCATTTGTGCTGATAAATTAAAGTCGTTCTGAATCAGAGAATGAATTTCCCTAAAATAAACAACTTTTAAACATTATAATTGCCCACTAAAAACACATTTCAGTTAGAAAGGGGCAATCATATGGATATTTGGAATGATGAATGTATTGCATCAATCAGATACATTGGTTTATATGGAAAGCTTTCAATAAATGTTGCAAAAAGTGGAATGCAAAAAAAAATTCAGTGCATCCATTATAACTATTTTGATTTTTAGTTTTTTGGTCATGAATAATGATCATTATTTAAATTAATCTATGAATAATATTTAAGACTTATAACTTAACAGAGTATGTGTATTTCAAGATTATATTGCTCCCAGAGCCATATCAATGTTGGTAAGTATTATTCTGTGATGTTTGTAAACACACAAATACTGATACCTTTTCAAGGGCCACATTTTAGAGGCTTTGCTGCTCCACAATTAGCTGCCACCAGGTGAGCTGTGTAGGCTTGAATTATGGAATGCTAGCCAGATAAGTATCTCTTATCTAGAGAGTGAAAACTGAGGATTGACATAAAAAATGAATGTTTACAGTGGTACTCTCAGGGAAGATGGTGGTGTAGGGAGTTCCAGGCCTCAGTCCTTCCCACAAAACAACTATTAAACAGTAGGGAAGTGTCTGAAACAACTGCTTTGAGACTCCAGAGGCCATAAGAACACTGTACAGCATCCAGGGAAGTACAAGAGGAAGAGGCTGACAAATTACAGTAAAAGACTGTAAATTGTATTCTCCCTGCAGTGGCTACCAGCACCCATTTTCCCACTCTCACAGCAGGCCACCATGAGGTCCAGTCCCTGTCTAGTTGCTGTTGACAAAAAGGGACAGAAAAACCTTCTTACTCAAGTATACAGGTGTGCATGGCCAATCAAGAAAGCAGGTTTTTATTAATGAATTTGAATAGCTGGGTCACAGCTCTGAAGGCAGCTACTGTTTCAACCTGACTTGGACAGGTGTAATGGTGGTGGAGATTTAAAGATGCAGGGCTTCCTCATCAGGGCTGTGGGTGAAAGTTAGCTGAAAGGCTGCAGGGGAAGACCAAGAAAGCTGGGAAAGATAAAATTGGGAAAGTCCTCCCTGGGCTGACCGACCTACTAGAATTTTCTCTCCAGGCAAAAGCAGCATGAGAAGATGAAAAGAATGTTAAAAATAACAAAACTATAAAAGCAGACAGTCTATTAAAAAGACTGTTGGTTTCAGACACCTGGGAAAGGGATGTTTGTCCCATGGGAAACAGAGGGGATGAAAAAACATCTGTAAAAAAGGGATCTTCAAAATGATAATAGCAAAATTCCAGGAAAAGACAGAAACCCAGTAAGAAAAGGAAAACCTTGCACAGTGAATTTGACTTGGGCAGACTTTCCTGATAGGAGAACAAAAGCTCCAGAAAATCTCTGTCTTATCATGAGTTATTATAAAACCAAGAAACAGACATCTCATGGAGTAAGCAGCAGAGTTAACATTTTAAAATATTAAAATATACAGTGAGCAACAAAAGAGTACAAAACAAAAGAGAAACAGGAAATGATGGCCCATCAAAATGAAAAGGATAAAAATACAGAAAACACCATCCAAGAAGAACAGAATGTGGACATACAAAACAAACCCTTTAAAAATTATCTTAAAAATGCTTAAGGAGATGAATTAAAGTGCAGAGAAAGGACTACAGGATATCAGAAAAACAATGAATGAAAATATGAGAATCTAAATAAAGGGATATAAATTTTTAAAAGGAACCAAATAGAACTACTGGAGTTGAAGGCCAAAATGACTGAAACCAAAAGTGCCCAAGAGGGTTTCAAGAGCAGAATGGAGGTGACATATGAATCAATGAACTTGAAGACAAGACACTTGGAATTAGGCTGAGGAGCAGAAGGAAAAAAGAAATATTAAAAGCAAAAATAGAGGCTGGTTTGAGCAGCGACTCCCGCCGGCAACCCGGTGAGAGGGAGCATTCTTTGAGAGTGGGAGGGTTCTGGCCAAGGGTCGAGAGAGGTTTTCTTTCTATGGATTTGGCTGCCCGGAACCCTTGCAGCTTTGGGGAAACAAAATAGCTGGCTTGAATCAGCACCAAGATGAGAGGGGAGTGGCAAATCTGCTGAGGAAGGTTGATTTACCTAGCTGACCAGGGACACACCACAACCCCCTCCGGCAACCCGCTGAAAAGGAGCATTCTCCAAGAGTGGGAGGGTTCTGACATAAGGTAGAGAGGGGTTTCCTTTCTGTGGATTTGGCTACCTGGGACCCCTCATAGCTTTGGAGAGCAGATAAGCCGGCTTGAAACATCACCATGCTGAGGGGAGAGGCGAATCTACTGAGGAAGCCTGATTTACCCAGCACCCTGGTGACACTGAGGCTTGACTCCAGAGGGGGCGAAGTCAGCCAATTTTATCTTTCTGCACTGACATGCATCAAAGCTTCAGCTCCCCTTGGGAAGCCAGGAAGTGGGAAGTGCTTGATTAGTTTCCAGGAGCCCAGTTAAGGGGTGGTATAGAAGAAGACTTATTTTGGGTCCCGTATTGCGCGCGCACACACACACACACACACACAAAAGAACACAGTCCCTTTAAAAAATAAAAAAAGAATTTTATTTTTAATTTAGTTTAATGCCTAGAATCTGCCTCAAAACCTACAAATAGAACATTGCAGGTTGAGAGGTTCCACAAAGTCCCAAGAAGGAAAACTGGTCTTCCTTAGTTTTGTTTGACTGCTTGCTTGTGTGGTTGTTTGGTTTTTCTTTGTTTATTTGTTGTCTCTTGCTTTTATTTCCTCTTTCCTCCTCCCCTTCGTTTTTCTTTCTTTTATTTTTTTCTTTGTTTAAATTAGGTGCTGCTAGCTTGTCACTTCTTTGCTGTGTTTCTTCTTCAGTGATTTCCCATTCTCTCTATATATTGATTTTGCCTCCCAAAGCTATCTCTTTTCATTCCTTCATCTTTCTGCCTTCTGCTTTCTGTTGTGGTTCTTACATACCATGTTTTTTCATTAGCCTGCAACTTAAAGGTGTCATTTTCTATTCTATCTATTCTGTTTTCCTCTTTTTAAAATTAATATTAATTTTTTCCTTTCAGCCCTTTCTTTAATCTTTCTCTCTCTCTTCATCACTCTAGCCTTCTAAATCATTATATATATATATTCCTTTATTTGGTTTCCCACTCCATTGTAGGTACTGCATTGTTTTTCTATTGCTCTACACTGCCTACATGAGGTAAATATTTGTTTCACTAAGTCTTATATGGCCCCTTTTCTAATTTTTATTAATATTACTATTATCCTTCTTCCTTTCTCACATCTTTTTATTCCTCTGGCCCTAATCTTTTGCTTTCAAGGGAATATAGAAAAAAGCAAGGAAATAAAATAAGAACAAAGTGTCAAAGAGAAAACTTAAGACAAACACACAGAACCACCAGCAAAATAAAACTCTAGAGCACAGAGAGAAGCTAATCAACAGAATAAACCCATCAAGATAAAATGATGACTAGAGGGCAATAAAAAATTACAAACCACACTGAGAAACAGGAAGACATGGACCAGTCCAATGAACAAACTAAAAACCAGGAAGAGATGCAGAACATCAAACAACTATTCAAAGAATTACAAACAAATATCATGGACCAACTTAATGAGGGAAGGGAGAGATTAAGGATATAAAGAATACACTGGGAGAACATACTGAAGACATTGTAAACATACATAAAAAGATAACAGATATGATGGTGATCAATGGCACAATCCAAGAAATCAGAAAGACACTGGATTCACATAACAGCAGATTTGAACAAGAAGAATAAAGAATTAGTGATGTGGAAGACAATATATCTGAAATCAAACAGATAGTAGAACAGATAGTTAAAAAGATTTAAAAAATCCAGCAGGGACTCAGGGATTTAACTGACAAAACAAAATGCACAAACATACACATTATGAGCATTTTAGAAGGAGAAGAGAAGGAAAAGAGAACAGAAGGAGTGTTGAAGGAAATTATGGCTGAAGCCTCCCAACCCTATTGAGAGAGATGGATGTGCAGATCCAGGAGGCACAGTGCACCCCAAACAGTATAAATCCCAACACGCCAACTCCAAGACATATACTTGTCAAAATGTCCAATGCTCAAGACAAAGAGAAAATACTCAAGGCAGCAAGAGAAAAGAGAACCATCACATACAAGGGAAGCACAATAAGATTAAGTGCTGATTTATCAGCTGAAACCATGAAGGCAAGAAGACCATGGTATGACATAGTCAAAGTACTAAAATAAAAAAAACTTCCAGCCACGAATTCTCTATCCATCAAAAATGGCATTCAAAAATGATGGAGAGTTCAAAATATTCACAGATAAACAGATTTAAGAGAGTATGCCAATAAGAAACCTGCACTTCAAGAAATACTAAAGGAAGTTCTAAAGTTGAAAGTAAAAAACAAGGGAGAGAGAGTTGGAGGAGAGTTTAAAAAGAACTAAAAAGGCAAAAACAGAAAGAAAACAATATATGACATACATTAACCCAAAGAAAATATGGCTGAAGTAAGAAAAATGTTGCGAGTAATAACACTGAATGTTAACAGATTAAATTCACCACTCAAGAGACACAAATTGGCAGAATGGATAAGGAAATATGATGCATCTAAATGCTGTCTACAAGAAACCCACTTTCGACCTAGGGATTCAAGGAAGCTGCAAATGAATGTCTGGAAAACAATTTTACAAGCGACAATAGCCAAAAAGGGGCAGGAGTAGCTATTCTAATATCAGACAAAATAGGCTTTAAATGCAAAACTATTGTAAGAGACAAAGATGGACACTATACATTAGTAAAAGGAGTAATCTCTCAAGAAGAGAGAACAATCACAAACATTTATGCACCTAATCAGGGTGCCTCAAAATACATCAGGCAAACTCTGGAAAAACTAAGTGGAGAAATAAATGCCTCTACAATTATAGTGGGGGACTTTAATACACCATTACCACCATTAGACAGAACATCAAGACAGAATCAATAAAGAAACAAAGACTCTGAACAATACATTAGAGGACCTGGACCTAATAGGCATATACAGAACACTACACCCAAATATAGCAGTATTTACTTTATTCTCGAGTGCACATGGAGCATACTCCAAGATAGACCACATGCTAGGCCACAGAACAACTCTCAAAGAACTCAGAAAGATTGAGATTATACAAAGTAATTTCTCTGGCCACAATGGAATGAAATTGGAAATCACTAAGGACTAGAGAAATAGAGTAGGCATGATGATATGGAAGTTAAACAACATACTCTTAGACAAACAGTGGGTCAAGGAGGAAATCTCAAAAGAAATCAGTAACTACCTTGAAACTAATGAAAATGACAACACAACATATCAAAACCTATGGGATGCAGAGAAAGGTGTTCTGAGAGGGAAGTTCATAGCCATAGATTCATATATTAAAAAAGAAGAAAGAGCTAAAATTGAAGACCTAACCGCACACTTGGAGGAATTAGAAAAACAACAACAAACTAAACCTAAAGGAAGTAGAAAGAAGGAAATAATAAAGCTTAGAGCAGAACTAAATGAAATAGAGAATAAGAAAGAACTAGAAAACATAAATAAAACCAAAAGCTGGTCCTTGGATAAGATCAATACAATTGACAAACCCTTAGCCAGACCAAGAAAGAAAAAGAGAGAACAGATGCAAATACACAAAATAAGGAATGAGCAAGGGGATATCATTATTGACCCCACAGAAATAAAAAGTATCATAAGAGGATACTTTGAAAAATTATATGCCAACAAGAATGATAATTTAGAGGAAATGGGCATATTTCTAGAAACTCACAAACAGCCTCCATTGATGAAAGAAAAAATTGATGATCTCAACAGTCCAATTACAAGTAAAGAGATAGACTCAGTCATCAAAAACCTCCCAACTAAGAAGAGCCCTGGACAAGATGGCTTCACAGCTGAATTCTATCAAACATTCTAGAATGAGCTAACACCAATCATGCTTAAGCTCTCTCCAAAACAGAAGTAGGAGGAATATTGCCTAACTCATTCTATGATGCCAACATTACCCTAATACCAAAACCAAACAAAGATACCACAAGAAAGGAAAATTACAGACCCATTTCTCTAATGAACCTAGATGCGAAAATCCTCAACAAAATACTTGCTAATTGCATTCAACAACATATCAAAAGGATTATACACCATGACCAAGTGAGTTTCATCTTAGGTATCCAAGGATGGTTCAATATAAGAAAATCAATCAATGTAACACACCACATAAACAGATTGAAAGAAAAAAACCACATGATCATCTGTGTTGACACAGAAAAAGCATTCAACAAAATACAGCACTCTTTCCTGATAAAAACACTGAAAAAGATAGGAATAGAGGGAAACTTTCTGAATATGATAAAGGGTGTATATTAAAAACTCACAGCTAACATCATCTTCAGTGGTGAAATCCTAAAATCTTTCCCTCTGAGATCAGGAACAAGACAAGGATGCCCACTATCACCCCTCCTATTTAACATTGTCTTAGAAGTTGCTCGAGCATTGAGGCAATAAAAAGATATAAAAGGCATCCAAATTGGAAAAGAAGAAGTAAAAATTTCATTATTTGCAGACGACCTGACCCTATACATAGAAAGCCCTGAGAAATCTACAACAAAGCTTCTAAAACTTATAAAGGAGTTCAGTAATGTCGCAGGCTATAAGATCAATGTTCAAAACTCAGTAGCATTTCTGTACACCAATAACGAGCAATCTGAGGAGGAAATCAAGGAAAAAATATCATATACAATAGTAACCAAAAGAATCAAATACCTAGGAATAAATTTAACTAAAGATGTAAAGAACTTATATACACAAAACTACACAACACTGTTAAAGGAAATCAAGGAAGACTTAAATAAATGGAATAATATTCCCTGTTTATGGATAAGAAAACTAAACATCTTTGAGATGTCTCTCCTACACAAACTAATCTACAGATTTAATGCAATCCCAATAAAAATCAACACTGTATTTTTTAAGGAACTGTAAAAACTAACTACAAAGTATATTTGGAAAGGTAAGAGGCCCCGAATTCCAAAGACATATTGAAAAAGAAAAATGAAGTTGGATGTCTCATATTACCTGACTTTAAAACATACTACAAAGCTACAGTGCTCAAAACTGCATGATATTGGCACAAGAACAATCATACTGACCAAGGGAACTGAATTGAGAGTTCTGATATAGATCCTCGCATATAAAGTCATCTGATATTCGACAAGGCACCAAGCCTACTCAGTTGGGAGAGAATGGCCTCTTTAAAAACTGGTGCTTGGAGAACTGGATATCCATATTCAAAAGAATGAGAGAAGAACACCATCTCATACCTTATACAAAAATCAACTCAAGATGGATCAAAGATCTAAATATAAGAGCCAAAACCATAAAGACCTTGGAAGATAATGTAAGGAAGCATCTACAGGACCTTGTAATAGGAAATGGTTTCATGAACTTCACACCCAAAGCATGAGCAGCAAAATAAAAAATATATAAGTGGGATATCCTCAAAATTAAAAACGTCTGCACCTCCAAGGACGTTATTAAGAAAATAAAAAGCAACCTACACAATGGGAGAAAATATTTGGCAACCATTTATCTGATAGGAGCCTAATATCCTGCATATATAAAGAAATCCTACACCTCGAAAATAAAAAGACAAACAACCCATTTAAAAAATGGGCAAGTGACCTGAAAAGACACTTATCCAAGGAAGAAATACAAATGGCTAAAAAGCATATGAAAAAATGCTCGACATCACTAGCTATTAGGGAAATGCAAATCAAAACTACAATGAGATACCGTCTAACACCCATTAGAATGGTGGCTATTAAAAAAACAGTAGACTGCATGTGTTGGAGAGGATGTTGAGGAATGGGAGCCCTCATCCACTGCTGGTGGGATTTTGGAATGGTCCAGCCACTGTGGAAGACAGTTTGGTGGTTCCTCAGAAAATCCAGTAGATCTTCCATATGACGCAGTGATTCCTCTGCTGGGTATATACCCAGAAGAATTGAAAGGAAAGACACGAACAGATATATGCACACAAATGTTCATAGCGCCATTGTTCATTATTGCCAAAAGTTGGAATCAACCCCGGTGTCAGTCAACAAATGAATGGATATACAAAATGTGGTACATACATACAATGGATAATTACTAAACTGTAAGAAGGAATTAAGTGCTAACACACGGAATAACATGGATGAATCTTAAAGATATTATGTTGAGTGAAGCAAGCCAGGCATTGAAGGATGAAAAGTATATGACCTCACTGATTTGAAAAGAAGAAAGTGAGCAGTCTCTGAGAACCATTATCTGAAAGATAGGTTAACAAGAGAGAAAGAGAAGAGAAGGTTATGAGCCATCACCCATACAGACATAATCTATGGTAAAGTAATAGAGTATATTTGCATATTGAAGGATAGGACAGGTGGGTAGTGATATTACTGGGTTTGGTGGTGCAGGGTTGACAGGTGGGTAGATTAAGAAGTGTGGGTTAGAATACCCAGGATATTGGGGGGAGAAATCGGAGAGGGACTAAGTGAACATGGGATTTGTGGGTATGAGGTCAAAAATGCAAGAGTAGGAATGCTTTTATGGCAATATGACAAGGTAGTGTCAATGGTTTATGGTGTAGGTTGGGGGGGGCATTCAGGATGGGGTGCATCTGGAGTAGGCTTCTGGGGAGTGTGTGAGTGTACATCCTGTCATAATGTGTTGTGTTGGGGAGTGGAGACCCACACAGTGAGTGGGCAGGAGTTGGACCCCATCTTTGGGAGGACCGATTCATTCAGAAACAAACTGGTGGGTGTCTCTTAGGAGCAAAGGTGGATCTTAATAGGGGAGGATAATCAGCATGTCAAGACCTCTTGTTGCATGTAACTATGAATCTTGTCATCCAATGAGTCAAGACAGGGGGGTGTCATTTACTCCAGGGAGATGGGAAGGAAGGAACAGAAAAGATTAAACATGGGGAATTTAGTGGTTCAGGGTAAATGTTTTTCATTACCTTACAGTAATGGACACAGGACATGGTAAATATCAAAATTCTTAAACTGTACCATTAAACTGTAAACTATACTGGAATCCATTGACAATGTTTAGTAGCTATGTTTCACGATCTGTATAACAGTTATAACAATGCTACCATCCACATAAAAAAGGTTTTAATATGGGGTGAGCAAAAGTGTTGGAGCTTGGGTATATGAGAGTCTCTAGTATTCTGTGTGTGACTTTGCTGTGACCTAAAACTTCTTTGAAAATTAAATGAAAATTTGGGAGACATCGAGGAGTGAGAGAGGGAAGGTGCCATGGTACAGACTGGACACCCGATAATGCAGTGATAAAAGGAAAAAATATAATATATATTTTAAATTTTTTTGTTTTTTACTATTTTTTTGAATGTCCCAATCCTTTAACTTAATTTTTAGTTTTTTTTTTTCCTCTGAGTTTCTATGTATTTTATCTCTTACATTTGAGCTTATCATTATTATTTCATTTTCCTATTAATTGTATTTGGCTATTATATGGGCTTCATCTTCAAGGAAGGTTTAGATCACAGAGGGGTTACAATGGGGACAGCAGAGGATCATTGGTGGGGAGTGTCTGGGATGGGGGTTTCATGGGAGGAAGTTCACCTGAATATACATGAAAGTTATATAAAATTGTTCAATTGATCAAGGGGTGGGGCATGGTCACAGTGGATGGACAATCACTCAATAAATGAGGGAATACTGAATTCCCAGCCTGGATAGCTCTGCCAAATTCTCCAAGAGAGCAGCAACAGTCCCTGAGTGCAGGCCAGTGTCTGGCAAAGGAGGATGGCCCACTAATGGGTTCTCGTTATTGATGACTTATGAGTCTTTGCTTTTGTAATTGAAACAAATTACCCCTACTGTTATGGGGTGCCTAAGGGTTGCCACCTGAGAGCCTCCTTTTTGCTCAAATGTGACCTCTCTCTAAGACAAACTCAGCATATGAATGTATTACCTTCCCCCCAGTGTGGGACATGATTCCCCGGGATGAGCCTCCCTGGCAACGAGGGACTACTACCAAGTGCCAACTGTCAATACGCCTGGGAAAAGACCTTGAATAAAAGGTGGAAAAGGTAAAGACAAATGAGTTCATGTGGCTAAGAGACTTCAAAGAGAGTCGGGAGGTCATCCCAGAGGTAACGCTTATGCACACCTCAGTAGGATCTCATAGAACACCAAAGTGGATATCACCCCACACAGAGGGGCTCTTGAGGGCTCTGGAGACACCCAGGTCGTATATAAGGGGGAGTAGCTCCAGAGATTGATGCCTTATCAGTGGGCTATACTTTAGAATCTGTGCTCCTAAGAGTGACAGTGTTGGACTCAAATAAGCCCTCCCTGCACATGGTCTATCAGTCCCTTCTATTCAAACCTATATGTTATGCTGGAGTTTTAGGTATACTTCCAGAGACTGGGGCCTTTGGCCTGCCCATGTGCCAGCTGTGCCTGGAATCTCTTGGAGCTGCAACTCCTACTCTACAGCTCAATGGACTCACCCAAGTCACCTGGTGAGGAGATGATGATGGACAATGGCCATCCCAGGGAATGGAGAGACTCTGCAGCGGCAGACAGGATAATCCCATCTGTTGTAACAATGGGATATAAGCCCCCTCTTACTTGGAGGTGGAGTGTACATCACCATCCCAAACTCCTCAGGATTGGGGGAAGAGCTATGGACTAGAGTGGACTTTCTGGTATTCTGTTGTAGACATATTGTGATTCAAGCAATGGAAGAAATTACAACACTGAGATGGAACCAGTGGCCACCAGACGCTTTCGGGGCAAAGAAGGGAAAAACAGTTGTAATACAGGGGCTTTTTCAGGACTTGGGAATTATCCTGAGTGACATTACAACGACAGTTACAGGCCATTTTACATCAGCATATAGCATGCAGAACTGTGTGGAAGAGAGTGTGGTCTATGATGTGAGCTATAGTCCATGCTTAGTGGCAAAGCCCCAGGATGTGTATATCCATTGGAGGTGATGTGCCACACTAATGAAAAATGTTTATGTGGGATGTTATGGGAGGTGTGGGAGGTGGGGAATATGGGAATCCCTGTAATTTTTGTGTAACACTTATGTAATCAAAGCATCTTTTAAAATATAAATTAATTAATTAATTTTAAAAAAAGCAAAAATAGCTTGAAGCAGCTATGAGAAGCCATCTAGTGCACCAGTATACATGCTTTTGGAGTCCCAGAGGAGAAGAAGGAGAGAAAGGAGTAGAAAGCTTAGTCAAAGAAATAATAACAGAGACCTTCCCATACATAGCAATGCACATAAATATGTACATCCAGGAATCTCAGAGAACACCAAACAAGGTAAACATGAAGAAAAATATACCCATCATATATTGATTATGCTATGAAATACAAAGAACAAGAAGAGAGTTCTAAAAGCTCTGAAGGAAAAGAAACATTACATACAAAGAAATCCCAATCAGATGAAGTATGATTTCTCATCAGAAACTATGAAAGAAAGAAGCCAATGGGTTGAAATACTTAAAGTCCTGAAGGAAAACAACAACCAGCCAAGAATTTTATATGGGTCAAAAACTTTCTTTCAAAAATGAGGGAGTGATTAAAACATTCTCACTACCTAGAAGTACACTACAAGCAATGTTAAAAGGAGTTCTTCAAACTGACATGAACTGACATAGACAGTGGTTCAAAGAAGCACAAAGAAATAAAGACCTATCGTAAATGAAACCATTTGTGGAATTATAAGGCCAGAATTGTATTGTATCATTTGGTACATAACTCCACTTCTTACCTCCTAGAGGTGATAAAATGCAAATGCTAGAAAGTAATGATAACTCTATGTTTTGGACATATAATGTACAAAGATATAAGTGGTATCAAGTACCAAAACATGATGGGGGGCAAAGGGGTACAAGAATATATATGTACATTCTATTGCAGTTAATTTGGTATCAAAACAAATAAATTGTTATATTTTCAAGATGTTAAATCTTAACCCTAGGAGAATCACAAGGAAAACAGATAAAAAGTATATCCAGATAGAAATGAGAAGATATTCGATATGTTACAACATAAGAAAGCAAATAAATATAAAAGTAGGCCTTAACAGAAGTTGAGAACAAAAAGAGTTATAAAACTTACAAAGTCTAAATAAACGAAGGGCAGAAGAAAGACCTAAATTATCAGTAGTGTCTTTACATGTAAATAGATTAAATGCTCCTGAAAAAGGACAGAGATTCTCAGAATGGGTAAGAAAAACATGACCCAATTAAATGTTGTCTGAAAGACACTCACCTTTAAGCCAAAGACACAAAAAGTTTGATGGTGAAAGAATGGAAAAATTATACCATGCAAGTAGTATCCAAAAGACACTGGGATGACTATATTAATATAGGACAAAATAGCCTTTAAGTAAAATCAGTACAAGGGACAAAGATGGTCATTACTTACTGATAAAGGGAAATTCATCAAGAAGATATAACAATTATAAATAATTATGCAGTTACCAGCAGAGCTCCAAAAATGAAGAAAATATTGAAATATTTGATGGGAGAAATTGATGGCTCTACTTTAACACACCCAATCAATAATGAATAGAACATCTCTACAGAAGATCAATAAGGAAGTACATAGCTTGAATGATAATACTAAAGAAACTAGAACTAACAGACACATATAGAACACTACACCCAAGGAAAATAGAATGCACCTTCTTCTCAAATGCACATGGATCATTCTCCAAGATAGACAATATATTGAGTCACAAAGCAAGTCTCAATTCAAAAATATTGAAACCATACAAGGTATATTTTATGACCACAGTGGAATGAAGATAGAAATCACAAAAGGAAAAATATAAAATTCACCAGTATGTTGAAATTAAACAACCTAATATTAAAAAACAAATGGATAAAAGAGGGAAACAGAAGCAAATTGAAGAAATATCTTAAGATGAATGAAAATGAAAATGCAATGTACCAAAACATATGGGATGCAGTCAAGGCAATGCTGAGAGGGAAATTTATAGACTTAATGTTTACATAAAAAAGAATAGACTTCTAATTAGAGACCTAACAGTAAAACTGTAGAAACTAGAAAAGGAAGAGCAAACTAAAGGCAAATCGAACAGTAGGAAGGAAATTTTTAAAAAAGATTAAAGCAGAGATAAATGAAATAGAAAACAAAAAAAGAAGGAATCAACAATATCAAAAGTTTGTACTTTGAAAAGATCAACAAAATCTACAAACCTTTAGCTAGAGTGGCAAAGAAAAAAGAAGATATAAAAAATGAAAATCAGAAAGAACAAGGGGGACATTACTACTGACCCCACTGGAATAAAAAGGAAATTAAATAGATACTATTAACAAATGTACACCAATAAATCAGATAAACTAGATGATATGGACAAATTCTTAGAAGCACACAAGCTACTTACATTGACTCAAGGAGAAACAGAATATCTCAGCAAACCAAATATTAGAGAAGAGATGGAATCAGTAATCAAAAAACCCCCAAAACAGAAAAACCCAGAGCCAGATGGCTTCAAGGAGAATTCTACCAAACATTTCAAGAAGACATAACTCCAATTGTGCTCAAACTCTTCCAAAAAATTGAAGAGGAAGGAATACACCCTTTATCATTGTACAAAGTCAAGCTCACCCACATACCAAAGCTGGATAAAGATACCACAAGAAAAAAAACTACAGATCTATATATCTTATGAAAGAAGATGCAAAAACTTCAAGAAAATACTAGCAAACCGAATACAGCAGCATTTCAAAAGAATTATAAACCATGATCAAGTGGGATTTATCCCTTATATGCAAGGTTGTTTCAACATGAGGAAATCAATTAATGTAATATACTACATTAACAGAATGAAGAGAAAAAAAGAACACGATCATCTTAATCAATGCAAAAAAGGCATTTGACAAACTACAGCACCCTTTCTTGATAAAAATAGTTAGACCAATGGGAATTGGAGGAAAATTCCTCAACATGATAAATGGCTTATATGAAATTCCCACAGCTAACATATGACTTAATTTTGCAGGGCTGAAAACTTTCCCTCTAAGATCAGAAATAAGGCAAAGATGTTCACTGTCACTACTGTTATTCAACATTTTACTGGATATTCTTGCTAGAACAATTACACAAGAAAATTAATTAAGGGCATCCAAATTGGAAAGGAAGAAGTATAAATTCTCTTTTTGTAGATGATGTGTTCTTATATACAGAAAATCATGAAAAATCTACAACAAAGCTCCTAGAGCAAATAAATGAATTCAGCAAATTGGTCGTGTATAAGATCAACACCCTAAAATCAGTAATGATTGTATACACCAGCAATGAACAATCAGAAGAAGAAAATCAGAAAAAATTTCCTTCACAATAGTAACTAAATTATCAAATAACTAAGAATTAACTTAAACAAGGATGTAAAAGACTTGTATGCAGAAGGCTGAAAAACATTACTATAAAATAGCAGTTTACCCCAAAAATGATAAAAATATTTCATATTCATGATTTGGAAGACTGAATAATATTAAGATGTCAATTTATAGATTCAATGCAATCCCAATCAAAATTACAACAACCTTCTTTGAAGAAAAGGAAAAGCCAACCATGCAATTTATATGGAAGGATAAGAGGCCCTGAATAGATAAAGCCATCTTGAAAAAAAAGAATGAAGTTAGAAAGCACACACTTGCTAATCTTAACATATTCCAAAGCCACAATAATCAAAACAGCATGATACTGGCACAAGGCAGACATATAGACCAATGGAATAGAATTGAGAGTTCAGAAATCAACATTCATATTTATGTTTAACTGATTTTTGACAGAGTGGCAAAGACCACTTATTTTGGGATGAATAGTTTCTTAAAAAAATGGTTATGGGAATACTGTACTTCCAATTACGGAAGAAGAAAGAGGACTCCTACCTCACCTTTTATACAAAATCAACACAAAATGGATCAAAGACCTAGAATTATCAAACTCCTAGAAGAAAATATAGGTAAGCAACCTAAGGAACTTGTGTTAAGCAGTGGTTTTTAAATTTTACACCCAAGCATGAGCAACAAAAGAAAAACATAGATAAATGGGATCTCATCAAAATAAAAAAAATATTTTTCCTCAAAAGATATCATCATGAAAGTAAAAAGACAACCTATACAATGGGAGAAAATATTGGAAAACCAGATATCCAATAAAGGATTAATATCCAGTATGTTTAAAGAAATTCTTTAACAACAAAAAGACAAATAATCTAATTTTTAAAATGAGCAAAGAAGAATACCAGGGGACTTCAGGGAAGATTGCATCAGGGTAGGTAAGTAGAGTACAATTCTCTCACAAAGCAATAGATGAAAAGTCAAAAAAGAAATTGCCTGAGGGAGGTGCTTTGGGGTTTTGTAGGCCAAGAGAGCACGACACATCCTCCAGTTGGGTGACACAACAGAGAGACAAAGAAGACTAAATGAATATTGTGAGTTACTAGCCCTCTTGGCCAGGAATGTCACCTATCCCCCACCTTGAAGGCAAAGAGCCTGGAGAAAACCCATGGTTCACTGCACACAACTAAGGAGGGAAGAGAATTCTTCATCCCTGGAAAGAGGGTGTGGTGAAGGACAGAGAGTGGTTTCTCTTCAGTGAATTTTGTCAGCAAAGCCTACTTTGAACATCTGCTCCAGCCAAACCAGAGCTGCCAGCAAATGAAGGTCAAAAGAGACAACCTGCATTGAAAGATTCGCTGACAAATGTCATCTACCGGCAAGCTTAGAAACTGCAAGGAAGATAAACTTTGGAGTCTCTCTCCCAGACTCCTTGTATCAGATCTGAGTCCCAGTAGGTCCTTGGTCCTGTTGATAATTTAAGATAGACAATTTTAAAAAGTTTAGAATAAGTTTAACCAACAATCAAAGAAGAGCCACGGAACAAAGCCACTAGGCAAGAGAGAGAAATTGACCATCACAATAAATTCATATTCAGATTCCTAGACATCAGCAAAAAATTACAAGCTATGCTAGAAAACAGTTAAGAGATGGCCCAACCAAAGGAACAAACCAAAAATACTGATGAGGCAGAGGATTTAAGACAACTAATCAATGATGATCACACAAATCTCTTAAATAATTTCAAGGAGTTGAAAGGAAATATGAGGAAAGAGATAAAGAATATTACGAAAACCCTAGGTGAGCATAAAATACAATTTGAACGCCTGCGAAGAAAAGTAACAAACCTTGTGGACATGAAAAACATGATGGATGAGATTGAAAATACATTAGAGGCACATATCAGCAGAGTTGAATTGCTCAAAGACAAAATTAGTGAGTTCAAAGACAGAACATCTGAATCAGAATGTACTGGAGAATACAAAGAGAAAAGAATGGAAAGAATGGAACAGGGTCTCAGGGAATTGAATGATAATATGAAATGCACAACATGTGTGTTACCAGGGTCCCAGAAAGGACAGAGAAAGGAAAAGGGGCAGAAAGAATATTATTTTTTTAAAAAAATAAATACCCTATCCTTACAAAAGATATGAATATCAATATCTGAGAAGGAAAACAGACCCTAAATAGAATAATTCTGAATAGACCTACACTGAGACATATACTTTTCAAAATGACAAATATCAGAGTCAAAATGAGGATTCTGAAGGCAACAAGAGAATAGCAAACTATAACATTCCAGGGGACCTTGATACAAAGAAGTGTTGATCTCACATCAGAAACCAGGGAGGTGAGAAGAAAGTATTATGTATTTAAATTACAGAAAGAGAAATATTGTCAGTCAAGAATTCTTTATCCCACAAAACTGTCCTTCAAAAATGAGGGTAAGTTTAAAGTTTTCACTGGAAAACAAAGCAAAATCTCAGAGAGTATTTTACCAAAGACCAGATTTACAAAAGATAATAAAGGCAGTGCCACAGCACAAAAGGAAAAGGCAAGGGCAAGAGACTTGGAGAAGAGTGTAGAAATGAAGAATATTAGTAAGGGTAACATAAAGGGTAAAAGACAGGCAATTCTAAGCTATGACAATGGAAAGTCAAAGGAAAAAATGGAATAAGTATGTAATGCCTTTACCATAATAACATTGAACATTAATGAATTGAGTTCCCTAATCAAAAGACATAGATGGAAAGAAAGGATTAAAAAATATGATCTTCTATATGCTGCTTAAAAGACACTTACCTCAGACATAAGAATGTAATTAGGTTGAAAATGAAAGTTTGAAAAAAGATAATCCATGCAAATTGTAACCAAGAAAATCTAGAGTAGCAATACTAATATAGGAAAAATAGATTTTGAATGAAAAATTTTAAGTGATGAAGAAAGTCATTATATATTAATAAAAGGAGCAATTCAATTAGAGAAAATAACTATAATAAATATGTATGTACCTAAACTGGGTTCCCCAAGATATTTGAGGCAAACACTGGCAAAACTGAAGGGAAAAATAGACATCTCTACAATAATAGTTGGAGACTTCATTATACCACTCTCGGCATTGGCTAGAACATCCGGACAAAAAATAAATAAACAGAGAGCTTGAATAATATGATAAATGAACAAGGCCGAACAGACATTTGTAGAGCATTACACACCAAAACAGGACGATATACATTCTTTTCAAGGGTTCATATATCTGTCTCCAGAATAGACTATATATTGCAGCACAAGACAGGGCTCAATAAATGTAATAAGATTGAAATAAAACAAAACCATAAAGACCTTGGAAGATAATGTAGGGAAGCATCTACAGGACCTTGTAATAGGAAATGGTTTCATGAACTTCACAGCTAAAGCATGAGCAGCAAGAGAAAAACATAGATAAATGGGATCTCATCAAAATTAAAAACTTCTGCACTTCAAAGGACATTATTAAGAAAATAAAAAGGCACTCTACCCAATGAGAGAAAATATTTGGCAACCATATATCCAATAAGAGCCTAATATCCTGCATATATAAAGAAATCCTACACCTTGAAAATAAAAGGACAAACAACCCATTTAAAAATGAGCAAGTGAACTGAAAAGACACATCTCCAAGGAAGAAATACAAATGGCTAAAAAGCACATGAAAAAATGCTCAACATTGCTTGCTATCAGGGAAATGCAAATCAAAACTACAATGAGATACCATCTTACACCCATCAGAATGGCAGCTATTAAAAAAACAGGAGACACTAAATGTTGGAGAGGATGTGGAGGAATAGGAACCCTCATCCACTGCTGGTGGAATTGTGGTATTGTCCAGCCACTGTGGAGGACAGTTTGGCGGTTCCTCAGAAAACTAACAATTGATCTTCCGTATGATCCAGCAATTCCACTGCTGGGTATATATCCAGAAGAACTGAAAGCAAAGACACAAACAGGTATATGCACACCAATGTTCATAGCGGCATTGTTCACCATTGCCAAAAGTTGGAATCAGCCCCCGTGCCCATCAACAGACAAATGGATAAGCAAAATGTGGTACATACATACAATGGAATATTACTCAGCGGTAAGAAGGAATAAAGTGCTAACACATGGAATAACGTGGATGAATCTTGAAGACCTTATGTTGAGTGAAGCAAGCCAGGCACTGAAGGATGAACAGTATATGACCTCACTGATTTGAACTGAGGAAGGTGAACAGTCTCTGAGAACCATTGTCTGAAAGATAGGTTAACAAGGGAGAGTAAGAGAAGAGCAGGCTTTGAGCCATCACCCATATGGACATAAATTATGGTAAAGGGATAGAGTATAGTTGCATATTGAAGAATAGGACAGATGGGTAGTGATATTACTGGGTTTGGTGATGCAGCGTTGACAGGTGGATAGATTAGAAAGGGCAGGTTCAAATACCCAGGGCATGTAACTATGAATCTTGACATTCCGTGAGTCAAGACAGGGTAGTGTCATATGCCCCAGGAGGGTGGGGAGGAAGGAACAGTTAAGATCAAATGGGGTATTTAGTGGTCATGGGAAAGGTTTTTAATTACCTTACAGTAATGGTCACAGGACATGGTAAATATCATTAAAAAACTTATTAAACTGTATCATCTAAATTGTAAACTATACTGTAAATCATTGACAATGTTTAGTTGCTATATTTTGCTATCTGTATAACAGTTATCACAATGCTAACATCCAAAAAAAGGGGGGGGGTTAATATGGGGTGGGCAAAGGGGGGGTGGTTTGGTATCTGGGAGTCTCTGGTACTCTGTGTGTGACTTTGCTGTGACCTAAAACTTCTTTGAAAACCTCTGAGTGCAGGGACAGTGTCTGTAAAAAGAGGATGACCCACTAATGAGTTCTTTTTATTGATGACTACCCTTATGAGTCTTTGCTCTTGTAACTGAAACTTAGCTTACTGTTATGGGGTGCCTAAGCATTGCCACCTGAGAGCCTCCTTGTTGCTCAAAAGTGGCCTCTCTCTAAGCCAAACTCAGCATATGAATGCATTACCTTCTCCCCAACATGGGACATGACTCCCGGGGATGAGCCTCGGCTGGCAACGATGGATTAATACCAAGTGCCAACTGGCAACACAACTGGAAAAAGACCTTGAATAAAAAGGGGAAAAGGTAAAGACAAATGAGTTCAAGTGGCTAAGAGACTTCAAAGAGAGTCGGGAGGTCATCCCAGAGGTAACGCTTACGCACACATCAGTAGGAGCTCATAGAACATCAAAGTGCATATCACCTCACACAGAGGGGCTCCTGAGAGCTCTGGAGACACCCAGGTCCTATATAAGGGGGGATAGCCCCAGAGACTGATGCCTTTTCAGTGGGCTCTATTTTGGAATCTGTGCTCCTGAGAGTGACAGAATTGGACTCAAATAAGTCCTCCCTGCACATGGTTCATCAGTCCCTTCTATTCAAACCTATATGTGATGCTGGAGTTTTTAGGTTTACTTCCAGAGACTGGAGCCTCTGGCCTACCTATGTGCCTTGTGTGCATGGAATCTCGGTGGAGCTGCCACTCCTACCCTACAGCTCAATGGACTCATCCAAGTCACCTGGCGAGGAGACAACGATGGGCAATGGCCAGCCCAGGGAATGGAGAGGGTCTGCATCTGCAGGCAGGTTCATCCCACCCACCCTATCCATGGGATATAAGCCCTCTCTCACTTGGAGGTGGAGTGGATATCACCATCCCAGTCCCCTCAGGATTGGGGTAAGAACTATGGACTAGAGTGGACTTGATGGTATTCTGTTGTACACATATGGTGATTCTAGCAATGGAAGAAATTATTAGAGTGAGGTGGAGCCAGTGGCCACTGGACACTTTTGGGGCAGGGAAGGGATGTGCAGTTGAAATATAGGGGCTTTTTCGGGATTTGGAGGTTGTCCTGAGTGCCGTTGTGGCAATGGATGTAGGCCATTTTAAATCAGCACACGCCATTCAGAACTGTGTGGGAGAAGTATCTCCTAAGTAGCTTGCTTTTGTTTGTGAGTTCCATGGTTTTGGATTATTTGGTTGTAATTTTTTGTTTTAAAAGCTTGTTTAGTGAACAACGAGTTGTGATGCTTATTTCCGGTTTTCTATAAAATGGTAGTGTCGTACTTGAAAAAAAAAAAAAAAAGAACTGTGTGGGAGAGAGTGTGGTCTATGATGTGAACTGTGGTCTGTGGTCTATGGTTGGTGGCAAGGCCCCAGGATGTGTAAGTCCATTGAGGGTGATGAGCCACACTTGTGGGAGATGTTTGTGTGGGATGTGGTGGGAAGTGTGGGAGGTGGGGAACATGGGAATCCCGGTAGGTTCCATGTAATATTTTAGGTAATCTAAGCACCTCTTAATATTTATATATGTAACCTTTTGTAAGCAAATGCACATATATGCATATATATCTATATATCATTTTACAAATATTGGTATGTATTGTGAAAATTTTTATTTTTACCCACAATAAAAAATAGATTAATTAAAAAAAAAAGATAGTAAAAAGAAAAAAAGAAAAAAAGAAATACATCAAAGCCTAAGCCTTGCCTCATGAGGGAGGACAGTGGCACTTGGATGGTGTTCCCACCACTGTCCAGCCTGCTCATGTCCCAGCCTTTCCTTGGAAGCTTTGATTCAAAGATGCCAACAGAGTAGTAGTAGCCAGGTCAGCCTCAGGTGATTGTCATATTCTGGAAGGGTGTCCCCGTCCCTGCACTGTGTCCTATAGGTGCAATTGGGCCTGCACAACAGGGAATAGGAACTCTCATCCCTTGTACACAAGACACACCAATGAGAAAGCTGTTTCCCACATGGAGAGCAGAGCAGGGTGGAGGCAGGTGGAGGCAGGATCAGCTTCCCAGGTTGTGCTGGGCCGTGGGATCCAAACACACATCTGAGTAGCTCTGCCTTCAAAAGCATGTGGAAGTGTGGGGAAGATTAGAGTGTGAAATGCTCTTTCTTCTGGCCTTACCTGCTTCACAGAAATCTATTACAGGGAGCTTATTATCATATTATAGAAAAACATTTGATGATTTTAGGAAAAAAGAATATATGACAAATGATTGGTACATGTGTGAAAATTGCAAGAAATGTATTAATTAAATATAATTAGTATCAGTAATGATATTTATTTATTTATTTTTAAAGATTTTATTTATTTATTCATTTATCCCCCCCTTGCTGCTTGTGCTCGCTGGGTCAGCTAACCACGCCGTGCGGGCGGGCTTGCCTTCACCAGGAGGCCCCGGGAACCGAACCCGGGGCCTCCCATATGGGAAACGGGAGCCCTACTGATTGAGCCACAGCCGCTTCCCACGTAATGATATTTAGATTAAAAAATGATTCAATGTAAAAAAAAAAAAGAAAGAATACAAAACCATAAAGATAATGTAGGAAATCATCTACAGGACCTTGTAATAGGAAATGGTTTCATGAACTTCACAGCTAAAGCACGAGCAGCAAGAGAAAAACATAGATAAATGGGATCTCATCAAAATTAAAAACTTCTGCACTTCAAAGGACATTATTAAGAAAATAAAAAGGCAGTCTACCCAATGAGAGAAAATATTTGGCAAACATATAACCAATAAGAGCCTAATATCCTGCATATATAAAGAAATCCTACACCTTAAAAATAAAAAGACAAACAACCCATTTCAAAAATGGGCAAGTGAACTGAAAAGACACTTCTCCAAGGAAGAAATACAAATTGCTAAAAAGCACATGAAAAAATGCTCGACAACGCTTGCTATCAGGGAAATGCAAAACAAAACCACAGTGAGATACCATCTTACACCCATCAGAATGGCAGCTATTAAAAAAACAGCAGACTCTAAGTGTTGGAGAGGATGTGGAGGAATAGGAACCCTCATCCACTGCTGGTGGGATTGTGGAATGGTCCAGCCACTGTGGAGGACAGTTTGGCGGTTCCTCAGAAAACTAACAATTGATCTTCCGTATGATCCAGCAATTCCACTGCTGGGTATATACCCAGAAGAACTGAAAGCAAAGACATGAACAGATATATGCACACCAATGTTCATAGCGGCATTGTTCACCATTGCCAAAAGTTGGAATCAGCCCCGGTGCCCATCAACAGGTGAATGAATAAGCAAAATATAGTACATACATACAATGGAATATTATTCAGCTGTAAAAAGAAATAAAGTACTAACACACGGAATAACGTGGATGAATCCTGAAGAGCTTATGCTGAGTGAAGCAAGCCAGGCACTGAAGGATGAACAGTATATGACCTCACTGATTTGAACTAAGGAAAGTGAGCAGTCTCTGAGAACCATTGTCTGAAAGATAGGTTAACAAGGGAGAGAAAGAGAAGAGTAGGTTTTGAGCCATCACCCATACGGACATAATCTATGGTAAAGGGATATAGTATAGTTGCATATTGAAGGATAGGACAGATGGGTAGTGATATTACTGGGTTTGGTGGTGCAGGGTTGACAGGTGAGTAGATTAGGAAGGGCAGGTTGGAATACCCAGGGCATGTAATTATGAATCTTGTCATTCCATGAGTCAAGACAAGGGAGTGTCACATGCCCCAGGGGGATCGGGAGGAAGGAACAGTTAAGATCAAATGGGGTATTTAGTGGTCATGGGAATGGTTTTTCATTACCTTACAGTAATGTACACAGGACATGGTAAATATCAACAAAAATTATTGAACTGTACCATCTAAAATGTAAACTATACTGCAAGCCATTGACAATGTTTAGTTGCTATATTTTACTATCTGTATAACAGTTATAACAATGCTAACATCCATTTAAAAAAAAAGGTATTAATATGGGGTGGGGAAGGGGGAGGGAGGTTGGGTATGTGGGAGTCTCTAGTGTTCACTGTGTGACTTTGCTGTGACCTAAAACTTCTTTGAAAATTAAGTGAAAATTTTGGAGACAGTGGGGAATGAGAGGGGTAAGGTGTCATGGTACACTGGACATCCAATAATACAGTGATAAAAGGAAAAAGAATTTTTTTTTAAAAAAGGAATTTTTTTTGTTTTTTTCCCATTTTTTTGAATGTCCTAATCTGCTAATTATATTTTATTTTTAGTTTAGTTTTTTTTTCTGAGTTTCCTTGTACTTATCTCTTGCATTTAAGCTTATCTTATTATTTCTTTTTCCTATTAATTGTATTTGGATAATTTATGGGCTTCATGTTCAAGGAAGGTTTGGATCACAGAAGGGTTACAATGGGGGCTGCAGAGGATCATTGGTGGAGGGTGTCTGGGATGGGGGGAATTCATGGGAGTAAGTTCATCTGAATATGCATGAAATATATATACAATTGTTCAAATGATCAAGGGATGGGGCATGGTCATGGTGCGTAGACAATCACTCAATAAATGAGGGAATCTGAATTCCCAGCCTGTAGAGCTCTGTCACATTCTCCAAGGGAGCAGCAACAGTCCCCTGAGTGCAGGGGCAGTGTCTGGCAAAGGAGAATGGTCCACTAATGGGCTCTTGTTATTGATGACTAGCCTTATGTGTCTTTGCTCTTGTAACTGAAACTTAGCCTACTGTTATGGGGTGCCTAAGGGTCACCACCTGAGAGCCTCCTTGTTGCTCAAATGTAGCCTCTCTCTAAGCCAAACTCAGCATATGAATGCATTACCTTTCCCCCAACGTGGGACATGATTCCCGGGGATGAGAATCCCTGGCAACGAGGGATTAATACCAAGTGCCAACTGGCAGCTTTGT
>JAKSZT010053809.1:1912057-1962635 GCA_026826555.1 Tolypeutes matacus
TCCTTCCTTCCTTCCTTCCTTCCTTCCTTCCTTCCTTCCTTCCTTCCATATTTCAAATGTTTAAAGACCAATCATATTTACCATACAGTATTCCCATACATCATCCCACCACCAGTGCCTTACATTGTTGTGTCAAATGTGTTACAAATGATGAAATAACTATATTACTGTTATCTATAGTCCATAGCTAATATTTGGTGTATTTTCCCCCACAAACCATCCTATTATTAACAACATGTATTAGCATTATATATTTATTATAGTTCATGAGCAAATACTCTCATATTTGTTCTGTTAACCACAGTCCATCATTCATCTCTGGACTCACTATATTATATGGCCCCCTGCCTTGTAAAATCCATTGAAAGTGTAAACTCAGTACTTCTCAGTTTCACCACAGAGTTGTGCTGTTATCACCTCAGTCCATTTCAGAATGTTTTCATTACTCCAAAAGGAAAAATCCCATACCCACATATACAACCCCTATATTGACCCTAAGAAGTGATATAGAAACTTCTTTGCCATTACTGTAAAAATATTACAATATTACTGTTATATAGAGTCTGTATGTTACATTAGTTGTATTTACCCCATGTTTCACCAAACCTAAAACCTTGTAATAGAGTAACATTCTATTTTTTAATTAATTTTTTTTTATTTTTAAAGAAGCTTTATATTGCATAAATGTTACAGAAAAATATAGGGGATTCCCATATTTCTCACTCCCTCCCCCTCTTACACTTTCCCACATTAACAACATCCTTCATTAATGTGGTACATTTTTTACAATTGATGAACACGTATTGAAGTATTGCTACTAATCATGGACTACAGCTGACATTATAGAATAAAATTCTTGCATTTGTACTTTTTTTTTTTTTTTATAAAACAAGCTTCCATTTATTTAAAAGAATTGAAATCATACAAAGTAATGAGGGAATTAAATTAGAAATCTATCACAGAAGGAAATTTGGGAAATTCACAAATGTGTGCAAATTAAACATCATCCTGTTAAATAAATAATGGCTCAAAGAAATCAAAAGGGAAATTAGAAAATACTTTGAGATTAATGAAAATGAAAACACAACATACCAAAACTTATGGAATGTGGTTCCGTTTTTGAGATGTTAGCATGAGCAGCTCACTGAACTCACTCCCCAGAAAAACAAACAAAGCTGTTGAAAGCTACTTAAAAAAAAAAACAAAAAAACAACCCACAAGCATTTAAAAGTCCCTGAAAATTGTCCTAAGGGCATACAACTAATAAAGAAATATTTATTCAAGAAAATCTACTAAAACTTGGTGGGAACAGCGACAGTGTGTGGCATTTGAGCCACAACCCACTTCCTCCTTCCCCCTTTTCCAGCTCAGTTTGATGGAAGTGTGAACATCCAAGAAAACAGGATGCCCTCTCCCTTCAGCTCCCAGTCAAGGTTACAGTATCTCACCAGATTTTGGGCAGGGGATGTCGCCAACACTTCTTCTCATCCAGTCCAACTCCTGGTTGAAGAGGCTATATTCCTGGTAGGTGCAGCTGAGAGTTCAAGGGCTCCCTTCCTCCTCCCAGTCCCACCCTTGGGACAGAGGCTCCACCATAGGCATGGTTGGCTTATAATACTGAGGCTTTGATTACACTTGCCTCTGCCAGCTTGTCAGGTAAAGGTTCCAGACCTGAAAGAGCAAGCCCAGAAGACCAGAGGCTACAGTCCCACCGCATTTGTACTTTTAACCGCAGTCATCATCCACCACTGAAAGCACTATGTTATACAGTCCCTAGATTACCCAGTAACTTTGTTTCAATTGATATTAACTTCCCTAGACTACCCCTTTCAGCCACATTCATATTTATAAATTGCCAGTGTTAGTTATACTCATTATAATGTGTTAGCAATTAACTCTATCCATTTCCACACATTTACATTCCACTTTATTAAATATTCTACATACATTGAGCATCGGCTTCTCCTTCTCAGCCCACATTCTATGTCTTAGTAAACTATATAGTTTAGCTCTTGGTATTTACTCATCATATTTAGTTTATATTAGTGGGACTGTACAATATGTATCCTTTTGTGTCAGGCTTATTTCATTCAACCTAATGTTTTTAAAGTTCATTCATGTTGACATATCCATCCAGACTTCATTTCTTCTTACAGCTGAATAGTTTTCCATCATAAATATATACCACATTCATATGTTGATGGAGTCTTGGGTTTTTTCCATCTTTTAGCTATTGCGAATAATGCTGCTATGAACATTGGTGTACAAATGTCTGTTCACATCTTTGCTTTCAGTTTTACCTAATATATTCTTAGTAGCAGGATTGCAGTTCTATATTTAGCTTCCTGAGGAACCAGCAAGCTGTCTTCCAAAGAGGTTGCATCATTTTACATTCCTTCCACGGTGAAGGAGAGTTAGTATTTCTCCACATCCTCTCCAGCACTTGTAGTTTCTGTTTTTATAATAATGGCCATTCTGTAAGGCATGAAATAATATCTCATTGTAGTGTTGATCTGCATGTCCCTAATAGGTGGTAATGTTGAGCATCTTTTAATGTGCTTTTTGGCCATTTGTATTTCCCCTTTGGAAAAATGTCTGTTCAAGTCTTTTGCCAATTTTTAAATTGAGTTCTTTGTCTTTTCATCATTGAGTTGCATGATCTATTTATATATCATGGAAATTAAACCCTTACCAGATATGTATTTACTGAAATATTTTTCCCTTTGAGTATACTGCCTTTTCACCTTCTTAATAAAGTCATTTAAAGCACCAAAATGTTTAATTTTGAGGAGGCCCCATTTATTTATTTTTTTCTTTCATTGCTCATGCTTTGGGTGTAAATTTAAGAAACCAACACCTACCACAAGATGTTGAAGATGTTTTCCTACATTTTTAAAGGAGTTTTATCATTCTAGCTTTTATATTTCTGCCCTTGATCCATTTTGAGCTAATTTTTGTATAATGTATGAAATGCGGGCCCTCTTTCTTTCTTTTAGCTATGGAGATCCAGTTCTCCAGCACCATTTGTTGGATAGACTGTTATAAACCAGCTGGGTGGGTTATACAACCTTGTCAAAAATCACTTGATCATAGAAGTGAAGATCTATTTCTGAAATCTTAATTTGCTTCCATTGGTCAATATGTCTATCTTTATGCCAATACCATGCTGCTTTATACCACAGTAACTAAGTAATATGCTTTCAAATCAGGAAGTGAGAGTCCTCCAACTTCGTTCTTCTTTTTAAAGACATTTTTGGCTATTCAGAGCAACTTATCCTTTGAGATAAATTTGATATTTGGCTCTACCATCTCTGCAAAACTGACTCTTGGAATTTTTGTTGAGATTGTGTTGAATCTGTAAATCAGTTTGGATAGAATTGGCATTTTAATGATATTTGGTCTTCCAATCCATGAACATGGAATATCATTCCATATATCTAGGTCTTCTTTGGTTTCTTTTTGCTAAGTTTCAGTTTTCTGAATACAGATCCATTACGTCCTTGGTTAATTTTTTTCCTAAATATTTATTCTTTTACACCATATTAAATTAAAGAGGAAAAATGACATGATCATCTTGATTGATGCAGAAAAGGCATTTGATAACATATAACATCCTTTCTTAATAAAATCAGTCCAAAATATGGGAATAGAAGGAAACTTTCTCAACATGGTAAAGTACATATATGAAAACCCACAGCTAACATTGTACTCAATGATGAAAGACTGAAATCTTTCCCGATCAAATTGGGAACAATTCAAGGAGGCCCACTGTCACCATTGTTATTTAATATTGTGCTAGAAGTTTTAGGTAGAATATTAGACAAGAAAAAAGAAATAAAATGCACCTTAATTGGAAAGGAAGAAGTAAAACATTCACTATTCACTGATATGATCCTATACCTAGAAATTCCTGAAAAACCCACAAAAAAGATACAAGAACTAATAAACAAATTCAACAAAGTGGTGTGATAGAAGATTAGTATGCAAAAATCAGTAGCACATCTGTACACTACTAATGAGCAATCTGAGGATGAAGTCAGAAAAAAATTCCATTTAAAATAACGATAAAATAATCTTTATTTATTCTCCATTTCATTTATCTCTACTTTAATCTTTATTATTTCCTTCCTTCTGCTTGGTTTGGGCTTAGCTTGCCATTCTTTATCTAGATCTTCCAATTGTACATTAGGTACCTTACTTGAGATCTGGATCATTTTTAATGTAAGCATTTAGGACTATAATTTTTCTTCCTAGCCCTGCCTTTGCTGCATCCTATAACTTTTGATGGGTTGTGATTTCATTTTCATTCATCTCAAGGTATTTTCTAATATTCCTTGTGATTTCTTTTTTGATGCATTAATTGTTTGAGTGTTATTTTATTTCTAAGTATTTGTGAATATTCCAAATATCCTCATGTTATTTATTTCTAGCATCATTCCATTATGCTAAAAGAAAACACATTGCATGATTTCAAGATTTTTCGATTTATTGAGACTTATAACCTAATATATTGTTTATCATGCAGAATGATACATGCACATTAGAGAAGAATGTGTGTTTTGCTGCTTGGAAGAAATTTCTATCTATATCCCTTAGTTCTAATTCTTTTATAGTTTCCTTCAAGTCTTCTCTTTCCTTATTGATCTTGTGTCTAAATGTTCTATCCATTATTGCAAGTAGACCACTGAATTCTCTTACTAGTAATGTAGAATAATCCATTACCTTCTTCAAATCTGTCATTATTACCTTCATATATTTTGTGACTCTGCCATTAGGTGCATATTTATTTATAATTGCTATGTCTTCTTGTTGAATTGTATATTTTATCAGCATATAGTGACCTTCTTTGTCCCTGGTAACACTTTTTTACTTAAAGCCTACTTTACCTGATATTAGTATTGATACCACAGCTTTCTTTTTCTGTTTGTTTGTTGTTGTGGTTGTTGTTTTTGTTGTTGTTGTTAGGCCAGGAAGTTATTAAGGAATGGAGAGAAGAGAAATGGGAGTGTGACAGTTTGATATAATTATGAATTCCAAAAATATAATTGAATCATGCTTGTAAACTGATCTGTTAATCTGGGCATGATTAGGTTAGGATTAGGGCATTGAGCCCCACCCCTTGGTGGGTGGGGAATTGAATATAAAAGGCAAGGCAAAGGACAGTTGAAGCTATCTTTTGAGAAGCAGTTTGATGTTGGAAAGAAGGCTCCAGGAGAAGAGAAGCAAGCCGTTTGCCTGATTGTCTGCAGCTGACCTTGTGGAAGAACCAGAGGAGCTAAGCCTGGAGAGAAACGCAGCCCCGGGAAGAGAGGAACCCCAGAAGCCTGAACCCTGGCAAACGCCGGCAGCTGTCTTGCTCTAACATGTGGCAATGGACTGTGGTGAGAGAAGAAACTTAACGCTTTATGGCCTGGTATCTGTGGACTTCTACCCCAAATAAATACCCTTTATAAAGACCAACCCATTTTTGGTATTTTACATTAGCACCCCTTTGGCTAACTAATACAGGGAGTAAGTAACAGATTAATGGTCCCAGGTAGAGGGGAAGGGGGTGAAAAGAGATAAAGAGGGCTGATTTACAGACTACAATTCCCCATTACAGATTACAAATGCCCAGGTTTTTCTTGTGTGTTGCTCCAGGCAAGGGGAAGAAGGCAAGACCAGGGTGGGGAAAGGTGAGAGCCGGAAGCAGGGGCCCAACTTCCTTTTGGTTACTATTTGCATGATATATTTTTTCCATCATTTCACTTTAACCTACTTGTGTCTTGGATTTTAAAGCATATCTCTTGTATACAGCATAGAGTTGAGTCATGTTTTATTTTTTTCATTATGCCAATCTCTGCCTTTTGAGTGGAGAATTAAATCCATTTGCATTTAAATTTACTACCGATAATGCAAGACTTTCTTCTACCATTTTGCCATGTGGTATTTGTAAATCTTATACCTTTTTTGCCCCTCAATTATTCTGTTAATGCCTATTTTAAGATTTATTTTATTTTTTGTTATGTACAGTTTTGAGTTACTTCTCATTTCCTTCTGTATGTATTTTTCAGATATTTACTTTGTGTTTACCATGGGGCTTAAATTTCATGTTCTAAATCTATAACAATCACGTTTGATTTGATACTTAACTTCAATAGCATATACAAGTACATTTCTTATACACTTCCCTACACCCACCTTTTTGTTGCATTTGCTACAAGTTATATCTCCATATATTGTACATCCAAAACCATAAGTTTTTCCTTACCATTTTTCATTTGGAATTTAGAAACGATAGGAAGTAAAAAGTGGAGATACATACCAAAAAGTAATATACATTACTGCATTTATAATACCTTTATATTTACCTTTATCTGAGGTCTTTATTTTTTATGACACTTCTAACCACTGTTTAGTGTCCTTTCCTTTCAGTCTGTAAAACTCCCTTTATCATTGCATGTGAGATGGGTCTAGTGGTGATGAATTCCCTGAGTTTTGTTCATCTTGGAATGTCTGAATCTTTCTTTCATTTTCATTCTTAAATGAGAGTTTGGTAGGTTTTTTCCTTCAGCATTTTAAATATTCCTTCCCATGGCCCTCTTACCTCCATGGTTTCTGATGAAAAAAAAACAACCCTTAAATTTATTGGGGTTCCCTTATACATTGCACATTGGTTGCTTCTTATGGCTTTTATAATTTTCTCTTTACTTTTGGCAGTTGGCAGTTTGATTATAGCATGGTGCCATGTGGGTCTGTTTGGGTTTATCCTGTCTGGAATTCACTGAGGATTTTGGATATGCATATTCATGTTTTTCTTTAAATTTGTGGAGTTTTCTACCATTACTTGTTTGAGTATTCTCTCTTCCCCTCACTCTTTTGTCTCCTTCTAGGACTCCTACAATGCATATGTTCGTACACTTTTTGGTTTCCCACCATTTCTTCAGGATATGTTCATTTCATTCTTTCTCCTTCTGTTCCTCAAATTGGGTGATTTCCATTATATTAACTCCAAGTGTACTGATTTTTTTTCTCCCAGCTCAAATGCACTGACGGTCTCTTTTAAGGAATTTAGGGTTTTTATTATTCTGGTCTTCAGTTCTGTTTCATTCGTTTTCATAATTTCCATCTCTCTTTTGATATTCTCTTTGTGTTCATATATTTTTCCCTGATTTCCTTTAACACTTTGCCCTTGTTTTCCTTTAGTTTTTTCAGTTTATTTAAGACCATTTTAAAAATTATTTCTGTTGAAATGTCTCAGTTTTGATCCTCCTCAGTGATGCTTTCTAGTCCTTTAATGTTTTCCTTTGCCTGGGACACTACTTCCTGTTTCTTTGCATGTTCTGTAATCTTTTGTTGCAACCTGGACATTTTGATATTTTAATGTGTTATTGCTGGAATTTAGTCTCTGATGTGTCTGTTCCTTAAGCTTGTATCTAGGTAGTTTTATGACAGCTTCTCTAGAGTGCCAGTAACTAACAATAACAAAAAGGTAAAAGAAACAATAAAGGATATACCTTTCCCATTCTTCAGTTTGACCTATGCAGTGCTCTTCTTTAGAGTTTATCCATAGAGTGAATTTAGAGAATAACTCCATACCAAAATATAGGGGTCACCTTTGTCTTTTCTATGCATGCTTATTGTCTTTGGCATTTGCCTTTGAACCTCAAACTGCCCTTATTTACAAAGGTCTGAATGTCCCCTCTTCTTTGAGAAACAGTTTCCTCATTGTCTTGGGCACTGCACTGAATGTTCTTTAACCATCAGTCTTTTGCCCCAGGTAGCTATAACTTAACTGCCTGCTCAGAGCATTCTGGAGGAGATCTCTGTAAACTACCTTGTACAAGCAGAACAATTTCTGTGACAGAGTCCCTCAGGCCACCACCAGAAAGATTGGGTCAGACATACATGCTTCCATTATGTACATGAAGGTTACTTTGCTTTCTCTGAAAACTAGGACTAGGGATCAACACCAGGAGTTTGGGTTGGCTCCATTCCAAGTCAGTGTGATGGATGGGGAAGGGTCCAGCTAGTGTGCCATAAAATTCTACTGCTTCTAAATTTTTTTCTTGATTTAGTTCTTACCATGTTACTGTAGTCCTTTAACTGTTTTGTGACGTTTTGATAAAGCTGTTTTAGCCAGTACTTGCTGATTGTTAAAAGGTTCTGTGGGGGAACGAAACCCTGAAATTTCTCACTCTGCCATCTTGATAGGGATGGGGACTTTGGCATTAACATTAATAGCATAGCATAGTATACATAAAACACACACATATTTAAAATGCTATATATACAAATGTTCAACTTTTTATAGAATCATATATAGTACTATTTCCAGTTGATATAAGTATAAACTTTAAAATTTGTATCTTTGTATATAAATTAGAGATGATATTTTAAATAAGTAAATCTATAAACAATAAGTCAAGTATGATGCTTCTTAAGAGGTCATATGGATCATACGAATATAATAAAAATTTTATATTACTATCAAGTGATACTTAAGACATTTACCTTAAAAATCATGCCATATGTATCAGAGTCTTATATAGATCTAGTGTGGATAATTTATTTCTTGGTTTATAGAATCCTGAATTCTGAAATCTGAAATAATTCCCATGAGACCTCCCTATATTTAAATGAAAGAATTGATAAAATTTATCATCTAATGTATTAATACCATTATCTACATACTTCTAAATTGTTCCCTCCAGAGTTTCATTAAATACTCCTGGTAGAAGTTGTAGTCTTTAACTGCTTAACCTCAACTGTATTTCTATCACATTTGAAAGGAAATCTGTGTCCTTGTTAAGATTATTGGTAATGTCTCCGATAAAAGATTACATTCAGTGTATTAATCAAGGTTCTCTAGGGAAATAAAACTGACAGGAGATATTTGTAAATAGTATGAGATTTTATAAAATTGTCTCATGTAATAGTGGGGATGCACAAGTCCAAATTCTATAGTGTAGCCTGCAAGCCAGAGTCACCGATGAAAGTCTTCACTGTCTGTCTGAAGTAGAAATGGAAATTCTCTCTCAATGTTGAAATTGCTTCTTTTAAGGCCTTCAGCTGATTGGATAAGACATCATGCATTGTTGATGGCAATCTCTTCAGTTGATTGTAGATGTAACCAGCCATATATGTAATCACCTTACTCATGATTAAAGTCCATTAAATGCCTTTGTATTACAGTAAGGTCAGTGCTTGCTTGACCAAACAGCTGGATACCATTACCTGGCCAAGTTGACACATTAACCTAACCATCACACTAAGAAAAGCCTTGCCTGATATATGAGTGTCAACAGAAGCATAGAAAGGTCACCTATGTAGCCTAAGCAAGCCAAGGGACACTACCTTAAACTTGGATGAAGAGGATTCTCTTTTGTTATCACTTTTCCTTACTTTGACATTTCTAAAACCATTTTTTGATATTTCTAGTATTCATTCATACTAGGTGAAGCTTATCAATAATCATTCTCTCATCATGTTGAATCTTAGAAGACTTGTACTAGCTCAATTATGATGTTTCTTTTTGGTGAAAGGCCCAACAGCCTCTAGTGGCCTCTGGACAAAATCACTATAATTTATATACTTGTCTCAGAGAAGATCCACTTCTAGATAAGTTCACCATACTTTACCCTTGTGTATATGACTTCTGGCATTCCTTATGATATTTATTTGACAGTAGTTCAAAGGGTTTTATATTTCCATGTTTTCTTGGAGGTTCTATAACCATTTAATAGCAGTTTACAGAGATTTTCCATTTTGTTCTATTACATTTCCCCAGATGAATTGGTAATTCAGGTGAATATTATTAATTAGTAGCTTTTTCATAAAATCTTTCAATTAGGGTCCCCTATGCAAGCATGAATGTGTAACACTGCAGCATTCTACTCTCAGATTTTTCAAAATTAATCCAGACCTTGAAGAGAATGCAGATAGTAAGTGAATCTTCTCTCATTCCCTTCTCATGTATTTGCTCAAGTTAAAGTTATCATGTCTCTCTATGGATTCTTTCCTAACATAGATGAGACAAGAGCTCTCTGCTTGAAGATTTTATGTCCAGGTTACCTGGCAAGGTATATTGTTCCTTCTCTTCAGAAACAGTCCCAAGTTTTCTTTAGTATACAATGACAAAAATAAATAAATAAAAAAGCAAACTTTAATTCTGGAAAAAGTGATTAATTAAAAATAAACAATTAAATTTAACAGCTACATTCAATAAAGTGAAGGATGTCACTGTTGAGTAAACAGTCTCTGATTTCTTTTGAAGAATTTTTCATAGACACAAAAGTATATTTTTGGTTTCCAAATTAATGGTTACTATATTTACCTTGAATCTCTTAAACCTTAATTACCTGGGACCAAGAATGAAAAATGTCCCTGTTATAAACTTGTTTTGTTATTATTATTTGGCTGAATAAAAATTAAGAAAACAAATAAACAAGAACAACATTCAGATTATACCCTGAGAACAGTAATTCTCTTGAGAATTGACATGTTCTCTAAATGCTATCCTAGACAATCATCACTGATATTAGTATGATTGTCTCAATAGAGCAAAATTCAATGATATTCATTTGAATCTACTCACTAAGAAGAAATTCTGTTTAAATAGTTTAGGCACAAAGGGTGAATCCATAAAGAATTGTAATTAAACCAATAAATTTTGTTAATCATAAAAATCCAGACTGTTAAAATTTGCATTTTTTAAAGTATAAGTTTATCTGTTACAAACCAGATATCACTTCATTCATCTTATTAGAGGGACACAGTAGACATTTTTTAATAATGTGTCAATGTATCTTATTTCTGCAGTAATAAACAAGAACAGGTATATTGTGAGTAGGAGGTAGGTGAATTAACAAAGAAACAGATCAAAATAGTTTGAGAAGCACACCTCTGTTTGCCTAAGGGTACAGACATATACATAAGTCAGGTAAAAAATGTCTTAAATGAGGCAGAAAAATTTCATGATTTCATCTTTGTTTTGCATGGAATATATTTCCTCTTTTTGGATTCAGTAGAATAGACAGTTGCAAAGCTCTATTTCTTTGACCTTTAAAATATTTTCTTCTGTGAACAGCTGGCCACTCTCTTTTCCCAGAGGCTGCTTAGACTGTAAACAGGAGGCAAAGTAAAATTGCAGCCAATCTAATTATGGAATATTGAAAAGGTCAAACCATTGCCCTGGGCGACAAAATAGTAAGATTTTCATTTAAAAGAATGCCAAATGTCTTAGCCAGTAAATGGAAGAGCAGAAATTTATATTTCTTATAGAAATAGTGTTTTGGAATTATATACCATATATACATTTCTGGTCTACCCAAAGTATTATAATGCCATTCAGAATTGTCCAGAAAAGCAGTAGTAATATGGGACAGTGATAGGGTCATCTATCATTAAGGACAATGTATTTTATATGTAATATAAGGTATCAGTTTTGGTTCAACCAGAGATGAAGAATCACTATGAGTATTACAAAATAAGATATTTATTATAGGGATTAAATCTTATGCAATTGCAGAAACTGTTGAAAAATATATGGTAGGCTGTTGCCTCAGTGTCTGGTAGTGTGCCTAAAATTGCCATAATTAGTAGGACCAGTAGTTAGGAAGAAAATCAAAATGTCAAGCAGGGGAGACTGAGAACAAACTGGAACCCATAAGGACAAATTGGAACCCATAAGAACAAATTAAAACCTATGAAGGCAAACAGAAACCCATGTTTGCCTCTCATCACCTTCATCCTCAACAACACAGGTGACCTGTAAAATGTGATGCTCTACAGCATGGACCTACACACATGCCTGGTCCAGGTCTCAGAGAAGCTGAAAGAGGAGAGCTGGTGGACATCAGAGTGTTGTGCAGCCAGCTGCAGCCCCATGCCAACTAGGTGAACCAGCATATCTGTATCAATGTGTACAAGCAACCCCAGGATCTGGGGTCCTACACCAAACTTCATAATATTATGGCTATTTATTTTTTATCCTCCAAATTTTGTACAATTTTTTCTTGTTGTCAACTCAAATGCAGAACCAATTTTGTAATGTTAACACAGTTTTGTAAGGTTAAACCACCACAACCAGTCAACAGGAGCGCTTGGGGGGCTGAGAGGTGTAAGAAGACAATATACTATGTTTTGTAATGTGGGAGACTTGGTAATTCCTATGGATGTTTCTGACCTTATCTAGATTCTGTCCTTCCATTGTAGGACAATCAAGAAGTAGATGCATTCTACTTGGAAAAGGAAATATAGAAACTTTCTCTTTGGAAGTTAAGCAATTGGATTGAAGTGAAAAAGTATCTTTTAATGCAGAAGATAGCTGAAAAAGAAAACAAATTGCAGAGTCAGGTTAAATCTGCACATTTTCCCTGTTGTATTCTGTAGGAATATCCATCATGAATTTCATGCTAATAGATGACCATGGGGTTTGCATGTATAAGAAACACACATACCAGATGAAACAGAAATATTGGAGCAGATTACCTGAGGGATAAATATGAGCCATCTGATGGTAAATCCCCAGTGGCCAATCAACTTTTCATTTAGTTAAATTTCTGGACAGTTTTTTTGGAATTTACCTGAAGTGGCCTTTCTAAACCATTTTTTTACAATGTCATAATTTCAGCAAATTGTCCACAGTCAAAATCCAACTGAGAAGATCAAATTTTCTATATATGGCTCAGATGTCTTGTTTTGTAAGTGATATTTGTGTCTACATTTAGTAATTAGCATGTACTTCTAACAGTATAAGAGATATGAAAACTGTTCACACAAAGTTTACTGTATTAGAAAACTCTAGCACTAATATTGTTCTATTGGAATGGGGATAGAAATGATTGATCTGGCTTGTTTCCTTTGTATCATTTTTATAATAATTTGACCTTCCCAGTCATGTCAATAAAAGAATGGATCAGTGCCCATAGCAATGCAGGGGGTGACCAATTTTTCACAATCAATTACTTTAGCTGAATAAGAATAACTTGAGGAAAGTAGGCTGCAACGGCTTTGATTTCAAAGCCCAGAGAAACCCTCTGACAACAATTGGAATAATTGCAGTAAAAGTTTCTCCAGAAATCTTCAGAAAATCCTGCCTTGGTGCACTGGTTCTTCAGCACAAAACTCTAACATCACCCTAGAGATAGCATAGGCATTAATTCTGTATTAAAAATTAATCTTCTTTGTCCATTACTTGCTGTCTTTAATACATTTTATCTAGCTGAATGATCATGTGACAAACTTGCCATTCATGCTTTAATTGACACCATAAGTTCAGGGCACTGCAGCAGATAAACTGTGTGCTGTGTCACTTTGTATGAATCACTTAACCTGTCTGAGCCCACAGTTTCTTATGTAAAAATGTCAATAATAATGCCATTATTTCAGGGTTGTGGTAAGGATTATAGATAATGGATATAATGCAACTGTTATTGGCCAGGTACGTGGAAGAGGCTCAACAAATGATAAATATAATTATTATTATAATGATGATTTCTATTATTATGATGATGATTATTGAACCAAGTAAATGAAATCACATTATTCTGATACAAGCTCTAGAATTGGTCACAATCTAGGCATGTAGGCATAAATTCTCTAAAGACAAATAAGTGGGCTCAACCATGGTCTAATACAAAGCCTAATAATGAACAGAACCCATGAAAGATATGGGAATCTTTAGAAATTAAAAAAAAAAAAACCACGTATCTTTATGTTTCCAATGTTTTTCTAGATCTTGATTTAGATTCTGGGAGGATACTATTTCTCAAGCCAGCCAGTTTTCATAAATTGTCTGACAATATTGAATACTATTATGAACTTTTCAGAATAATGAGAATTATTTCTGGAAAACCCCCTTTGTTTAGCATTAAATGCTTTGTTTCCAATCTGATTCAACATGTCAGCTGTTGGAACTATGATGCCATCATTAGGAAATAACTTTATTCAGTTTACCCAAGAGCCATCTTGCTATACACTTGAAATTCAACTAACATCACTTATAAACAAAAGAATATCTGGTGCCTCTCTACAAAACAGAAATAAATTCTTGGAAAGAGTTACCAAATTTGAACTGTAGAACATCGGTCTATGTTGACTGCCCAGATCTGAAATCAGTGTATAGAATTTCATTAACCACCATTTTAACATTTATATTACAAAGTCAGCCCTAGCTATATAATCAAAGGACAGGCCCATTTACTTTTAAGTTAATGGTTTTAGATACCAATACCATATTCCATCTTATGTTTCATAAATGCAAATGTTTCATCTGAAATAACCCTTTTCCCAATGAGCACTCTGAATTCCCCAATACCTACAAGGCAACTTTTCATTACCCAAGTTCTATCATTAATAATTATGTGGCTCAAGACTTCAGCAATAGTGAAGTAGTATTACCCTCTTCCATATTACATATGTCACATAGGCAACAGCAAATGTAATTGACTCTTTGCCTTACAAAAACCCGTGAGGAAATGAATCAGGTTGCAAAAAGAACCACTGGACTTTTATGTGTCTTTTATTTTCTGAGTGAATGAGTTATTCAAATAATGTCTCAGTTTATTAGTGTTAATTTGAATTTTGTGTACTCACTTTGTAAAGAAAATATCCTTTTAACCTACAATACACAGGTGCAAAACTAATGATTAATCAAATGTCAGAATGTATATGCTCTCTTTTATTTCAACATATCTTGATGATCAGATATTACATTATTTATCCAAAGATCATATACCCTCAAGTGTGTGCTACATTTCCAATGTGTCTTGAAATGATAACTTCCATTCATATAGTTTTCTTGGCATTCAGTCTTATTAATTGCTTCTGTAATAGATTGGCTCTCTTATATCCCCAATGACAAAATCATTTATTTAAAGGAAAAGGTAGACTATCTGTTGATATCTATTGAATGCAATTTCTTTGGGGCATTTCATTTGGAAATTTACATTCATTCTACAAAATTACCATTACATGAAGAGGTATGGAAAGAAAATTTATCTTGTCTGTTCTAATTTATTTGTCCTCACTTGGGCTGCTTTCATCCATTAATAAGAAATACTTATTAAGTTCCTACCATGAATAACATCTTAGAATTGACAAAGGTTAAGAAAACATGGAGAAGGCATGATCTTTTCTTCCCTGGTTGTCTCAGTGCTTTGGGGAAGATTCTGTGACTACCACTCATGTAGTGCTAATTACACGAACAAACAAAAAAGGTCAGCAGTGTCAAAGCAACTAGGTCATTTTTTTCATTATATAGTAAAAATGTCAAGTGGATTTTTGGCAGAATTAATTATGGGTGATTGGCCAACTGATCCCATCTGAATGGTTGCTCTAGTAAGCCTGTGTGCAAGACATCATAAATATCAGTGTATATATTGTACTATATATTGGAAATTAGACTGAGAGGAAATGAGAAGACACAGGTTCTTTGGCTAATCATGTATTTTCTATGTCTGTTTCCTCATCTGTTAAATGAAGAAAATATTCTCTACCTTGTATATCACTTCAGATTCTTGTTAGACTCATGTGAGAAAATAGATGTGAAACCATTTTGCATATACCTGTTTCAAAACATTTTAATAAAATGCTGGTTTTATCCTGGAATTATTTCTGTAAAGGGTATTGGTATCATGGAGGAGGTAATAATTTTGTCATCCTCCTCTTCAGTTGTTTCTTAAACAAATAACAGAATATTTATGTATTTATTTGATTAGAATTTATTTACTTAGCACCTAATAAGTGGCAGACACACTTCTAGGTGCAGCAGATACAGAAATCAATAAAATGGACAAACTTCTACTCTCATGTTCCTTACATTCTTTTGGGAGAATACAGGCAATAAAAAAATAAAGAAGTAAATTATGCAGTATGTTAGTAGTGCTATGGAGAAAAAATAAAGCAGGCAAAGGGATAATGAGTTCTGAGGTGTGTTTTCAATTTTAAATAAGATGATCAGGGAATATTTGACTCAAGATATTTGATAATAGAACAAATACCTTAAGAAGATGAAGGAGTAGGTCATGAGGATAACTAGGGGAATAATGCCCTAAACAAAGGAAACAGACTGCAGAGCCCTCAGGCAGGAGAAACTTCAAGAAACAGCACCAAGATCAGGGGAACTGGAGTGAGAGAGCAAAGATGGAAAACAGAAATGAGTTTGGAAAGGTAACAGGCCATATCATGTAGGATTTTATAACACATCATACAGCTGTGGCATTTAATCTTAGTCAGATGAGAAGACTCTGGAGGTTTTCTGTTTTAAAGAGAGCACTCTGGGTCTTAAATTGAGAATAGACTGGAGGTGTGTTAGTCAGCCAAAGGGGTGCTGATGCAAAATACCAGAAATTGGTTGGTCTTTATAAAGGGTATTTATTTGGGGCAGAAGTCCACAGTTACCAGGCCATAAAGTGTAAGTTTCTTCCCTCACCAAAGTCCATTGCCACGTGTTGGAGCAAGACAGCTGCCGACGTTTATCAGGGTTCAGGCTTCTTGGGTTCCTCTCTTCCTGGGGCTGCATTTCTCTCCAGGCTTAGCTCCTATTTCCTCCACAAGGTCAGCTGTAGACTATGAGGATCTCTAGGCTTTGCCTCTCTGCACAAGGCCAACTGTGAACTCTCAGGTGAATGGCTTGTCTCTATCCTGGGGCTTTCTCTCCTTACTCACGACCAAGCTCTTTTTCTTCCTGGAGCTCCAGCTCAAGACTCCAACATCAAAATTGCTTCCAACACTGTCCTTTGCCTTGCTTTTTGTATTTGATTCCTGCCCCACCAAGGGGTGGGGCTCAATGCACTACTGTCGTGGCCCAGTTAACACCCTAATCATTACTTAATCATGCCCATATTAGCAGACCAGTTTACAAGCATAACCCAATATCATTTTTTGGAATTCATAATTACATCAAACTGCCAAACTGTAACAGGAGGTGAGGGGCAAGTGTGAAAGAATAAAGAACAGAGGGTGATATTGTAATAATCCAGGATAGAGATGATGGTGATTTAGACTAGGGTAGCAGCAATGGAGGTGATGAGTGTCCTGGGAGCAGTCAAATCATTAGTTATTTGCTGCCTAAGCCTGGTCAAAGTTGGTCAGGATAGATAGGGAATCTTCCCCTGGAGGCTGAGCAGTAATCTTAACCTATAGTCTGGTCAGTCAAGGGCCCTTGTCGCCAAAATTATTCAAAAAACCCAATAAGAAACAACCCTGCAAGTGTAAGGCTCCTTACCCTCAGCTCCCCTTAAATGGAGAAGACAGCTTCCTGTATGTTCTGCCCCTCTGCTAAGGCCTGGGATGGAGGACTGCTGCCTGTCCTTCTCCAATAGCCCTTCCTGGTTTGAGAACCAGTAAATAATAAACTCGTAGACTTTCTCATTGTGACTTTGTCATTGAAGCATTACCCTCATTTGACCCTGTGAAGCTAAGGAAGCTCCCTGAGGAAGAACCTCACCCCACCACTCCCAACCTCATATTTCTGGAGCCAAGCAAACTGTCATTACCCACTTCCCACAGAAAGGGCAGAACAGTGAGAGTTGTTATAGTCAAAATGTATTTTGAGAACACAGCCTGATAGACTGGATTATAGTGTATATGTGAAAGAGAGGATTTAAGAGTTTTCTCAAGGTTTCTTCTCTTAAGAAATGGAAAGATACAGATTTAATAACTGAGTCAGGAAAGATGGTAGTATACATAAAAGTATTATTTTTACATGGAGAAATTTTGGGAGTTTGGTTTTAAACATCTAAATTTGTGATGCATATTAGATACAAGCAGAATTATCAAGTTGGTAGTTGTATATATGAGGCTGGAGTTCAGAAAAGTATTCTTAGCTGAACATATGAATTTGGTAATCATCAGTATATGGATGTTGTGTAAAGCCATGGGACAGCATGACACCACCAACAAAGTGATTGTACAAAGGGGAGACAAGATGTCCAAGCCCTGTAACACTCTAAAGAGGTTAAGGAGAATAAGGATAATGAGTAAAGATGTGAAAGGAGATCCAAGAGCTTTTAAGACCCCAAGTCAAGTGAAGGTGTTTCAGAGAGGATGTGTTCAACTGTGTCATTTGGAATATTCTTCTGTACCATATATTGTGTTCATAAAGAAACATTTCATGAATTATCAGAGATGATAAATGCATTATAATATTAATAAAATATTTTATTGAACATTTTCTATGTAATAAGCAGTATTCGGGCTTTATAGGTATAATGTAATTTAATTCTTACAAGAGCAACACAATGTATTAGATACCCTTTGTCTTAGTTTACCACAGGGCTGCCAATGGAAAGTACCAGAAATGGGTTGGCTTCCATAACGGGAATTTTATTTAGGGTAAAAACTTACAGCTCCAAGGCTATGAAATGTCCAAATCAAAGCACCATCAGAGATGTTTTTTTCACAAAGTCATCTACTGATGATCCGGGTATCTGGCCACATGGCAACAATGGCTGCTGATCTCAGCTGAAATCCCAGCGTTCCCATCCAGAATCTACCATTTCTCCCTAGAACTCAGCTGTGGGCAACCAGGCATAGGGCTTGTCATTTCCTGGCCTCCTCTCTCAGTTTCAATTGCTCTTCTTTCTTCATCAGTTAAGCTGTGGGCTATCAGGCATATGGCTGTTTCTTCAGCATTTAGCTGCTCCGTGGGCCCAGCCTCTTGGGGACTTCATGCTTAAGCTTTTCATGTTAACGATGCTTAAGTTATCTCTTCCATGGAGGATCAAAAATGGCATAGCTCCCTTTTCCTGTGTGTGTCTCTCTCTGTGTTTCCATTTATATGACTCAGCAAGAGGGAGGAAACTCAACCTGAGTCATACCTCATAGGCATAGTCCAATCAAAAGTAATCTAATCAAGTGATCTAAAGTGAATCTAATGCAATCAAAGTGTATCACATGCACAGGAATAGATTAGTTTAAGAACATAATCTTTTGGGATTCAAAAAAGAACTTTAAATCATTATTTCAATTTTCTAGATGGTTAAAATTATCTCTACAAAGAGCAATTTTCCCAAATAACAGTTCTTTGTTCTAAAACTGTTGCCATAAACTTCCTGATCTAATTAAATTATTTTTAATAACAAACATGTCATGAAACCCCTTTTAGTACGCTGAAATTAAGTCCATAGTTAATGAAACCTATGTGTCAACTAATTAAATACTCAAAATAATGCATGTATGTAATTTAAGGGAGAAATAGATAAGCATGTTAAAAGAAATATGTTTCAATATGTAGATAATTTCCCCCATCTGCAATAGATGACACAATGAAGTAGTTCAATGTGCTTACCTGTATATATTATAACCAGAAATGTGACAGCTAAAAATGCAAACCAGTTCAGGAATTTTGTATTGCCAACTCAAATACCATGTAATTTTCTGGTAATGAAAAGGTCTTACTAAAATATTCCCTCAATTTGCATGCTAGCTGCATTCTTGAAAAATTCAGTGTTTATTAAAACCAATCAAAATGACTTTGTTTTTCTGTATCATAGAGTGAAATTGTAAGCTCATATTGTTTATCAGGCTCAATATTTATTCAGTTGATGTAATACAACTTACATGAATGTCAGACAGGACATTCAAAACTTGTACAATTCTTAGGATCGCTTTCTGTGATGCCTGCTCACTGTATCCTTGTTCCATACTCACCAAATGCCAGAAGATTGTCATGACTTAGCAAATTGTGCCCCCAAATGTCTAAAATGATGCCTAGGGGCTATGATTATTCCTTTTGAGAACTGCTCCTCTGAAATCTTCTCCCTCTCTTTGTACTCTCCTCTGTGAGTGAGTGATAGTGTAACAGAGACTAACTCTCAGCCAATTAAGTTATTACAATGGTAGGGTGCGGTGTTGGGTTGGACTATCCATGGAACTGGGGAGAGGGTCAGGGGAAGGAGCAGGTGAACTCTGGGGATTTGCAGGTCTGTGGTTAAAACTATAATGTTGGGAATGTTCTTTTGGCAAATATGGCAGGGAAGGGTTACTGGTATAGGATGTTGGGAGTAGAGGGGTATATGGGACAGGGTGTACTCAGACCAGGCATCTAAGGAATATGTAAGTGTTCATCTTGTAATAGTGAGTTATATCAGTGGATGGAGACCCATACAATAAACAAGAAAATATTAAACTCCCGTCCTGGAAAGTCCTGCTATATTCTCAATTAGAGTAACAAGAATCCCCCAAGAATATAGGTAGTGCCTAATAAAAGAAAACAAACTAATATGTCAAGTCCTCAATATAATTGCAAGTAACTATGCATCTTATTCTTCAAAAATAGAAACTTAGTGGTTACCATAGGTTCTGAGGGGAGGGGGGGGGAGAATAGAATAGATGGAACATAAGGTATATTTAGGGCATTGGAATTGTTCTGCATGATCTTGCAATAATGGATACAGGCCATTTTAAATTTCATCAAAACCTAAAAAAGTATACAGTCCAAAATGTAAACCATAATATAAACCATTGACCATGGTTAGTAGCAATGCTTCAATATTTGTACATTAATTGTAACAAATGTATCATCCACATGTAAAATGTTATTATAGGGGAGAAGTGAAAAGGGGGAGGGCATTGGGTATATGGGAATCCCCTATATTCTCTATGTGACTTTTCAGAAACCTAACGCTTCTTTGAAGATAAAATTTAAAAAAAAAAGACACAAGGGGAATATACAGAAGAAAATGTCACTGTACATACAAGACAACAGATCTTACAGTGATGAAAAACACAATGTTTCAAAAAATTTTTATTACACTATTTCAAATTTTTAAATGGTTTTGTATTTTATTTATTTTTGAAATTACTATTATTTCATTTTCTTATAAATTTTATTTTGTTATTTTGTTGGCTTCATTTTTGGAGAGGTTTTGGATTACGTCATAATTGTCTCAGGGGAAGATCACTGGTGTGGGGTGTCATTTTTGGGAGATTCATGAGGAAGGGTTCACCTGGGTTATGCCTCTAAGTCACATGAATATGTTCAAGTGTTCTTGGGGCATTGTCTCGGTCAGTGGAGACTCACACAATAACTGAAAGAACATTCGATTCTCATCCTGGGGAGTTCTGCTACATTCTCTAATAAGATGGCAGGAATCCCCTGAGTACAAGGGTATTGCCTAATGAAGGAAGATTATAACAGACCCTTGATATTAATATGTGTACTTATGAACCTTTTTTTGTGTGTAATTGGAACTTAGCTTAGTTTTATATATTGCCTAAGAGTTACTTCCTGAAAGCTTATTTGTTGCTCGAATGTGGCCTCTCTCTAAGCAAAACTCAGCATATGAATGCACTACCTTCCCCCAGTCATGGGACATTACTCCCTGGGATGAGCCTCCCTGTCACCAAGGAATTATTACCAAGTATCAACTAGAAATGCATCTGGAAAAAGACCTTGACCAAAAAGAGGAAATTGTAAATACAAGTGAGTTTTGATGGCTAAGAGATTTCAAAATGAGTCAGGAGGTCATTCCAGAGGTTAGGCTTATGCGTGTCTCAGCAGGAACTCATTGACTGCCACAGAAAACAGTGCCTCAAACAGCAGGGCTCCTGAGGGCTCTAGAGACATGCAGTCACCATATGCAGGGTTGACAGCTCAGGAAATCAGCACTCTGTCAGTGGACCTTACTTTGGAATTTATGCTCCCCAGTAACAGAGTTAGACTTATTTATAATTTCCCTACACATGGCTCTTCTACCCCTTTTATTTGAACCCATAATTAGCACTATAATTTTATGTCCCAGAGACTTAAATCATTGGTCTGTCCATAAGCAGTTGAGCCTGGAATCTCAGCAGAGTTGCAACACCTATTCTCCAGTTCATTGGACTTACCCAGGATAACTAACAAGTTGATGATGATGGAGAAAGACCATCCCAAGGAACAAAGTGTGTCTGTAACTATAAACAAGATAGTTCCACCCATCTGCCCCATGGGATCTAAGCCCCTTCTCAATTAGAAGCAAAGTGGGCACTACCATCCCCAAATCTTCAAAATTGGGGAATGAACAATAGACTAAAGTAGACTTATTTTATTATATATATTATTATTCTAGCAATGGAAGAACTCTTACTAATGATATAAAGGCAGTGGCCACCAGAGGTTCTGAGGGCAGGGAGAGGGAAAAATAGGTGTAATATGGAGCCATGTGTAGGGACATTTTTGGGACATTGGAATTGTCCTGCATGACATTGCTATGACAAATACAAGTCATTATATATTTTGACATAACCTACAAAATTATGTGGGACACAGTGTAAACTACAACGTAAACTATAGTCCACAGTTAGTAGCAATGCTTTAATATGTGTTCATCAATTGTAACAAATGTACCACACTAATGAAAGATGTTGTTAATGTGGGAAAGTGTGGGAGGAGGAGGGAGTGGGGCATATAAGATTCCCCCTTTTTTTATGTAACATATATGCAATCTAAAGCTTCATTGAAAATGAAAATAAAGAAAGAAAGAAAAAGAAAAAAAGGTACTACAATAAGTGAAATAAGCAAGACATAAAAGGACAAATATTGGATCTCACAGAATAGAAAAATTAGAATAAGCAAACTCACAAAATCAGAATTAGAATATAGGTTATCAAGAGACAGGGCAAGGATAAGAAATGGGAATTTAAGGCCTGTAATGTATAGTGTTCATATTTGAAAAGATGGAATAATTTTTGTAGTGGATGGAGGTGATTGTAGCACAACAGTGTGAACGTAATTAACAGCACTTAAATATATATGTCTGAATGTGATTAAAAGGGGAAATGTTAGATTGTATATATGATAACAGAAAAAAAGTTTAAAAAATCCATGGAACTACACTACACAAAGAGCGAATCTTAGGTTAAACCATGGAGTATAGTTACTAGTACCATTATAAAAATATGAATTGTAACAAATGTTCCACACCAATGCAAGGTGTTAATTATAGAGTGATATATGGGATGCTTGTATTTTATGCATGGTTGTTTTGTAAGCCTACAATTTCTGTAATAAAGAAAAATTTCATTAGCATGGAAAAATATATTTTTGAAACAAATGTTTCATGGTTTCTAAGTCATAATGTGAAGGTTACACCTCTCACTAAGCTGTATGCACCAAAAAATGTCTAACCAGGTTATTCCCCCAAAGTGTTTCTTTGCTGTCACACAGACAAATCCGAGGTGAAAAGCCAAACAAACTCTCAATGTAAAGCAAAATTACTTGCCTTTCTTTCCTAGATATTGATAAATAATTTATTTTCAAATTAAATTATATTAGGTAAATAACTTAGTTGAGTAGTACTAACATTTTTTATTGGTTCATCTACTGGACCTGGGTAAATTAATCTTGTTGTTTCCAAAATTTCTGAAGTAGAGCAGGTGTTAAATCTCTAACATTATTGACTCAATATTGGAGATAAATTTCTAGTGCCATAAAGATTCATTGAATTGAAAGATAATGCTAAATTAAAATCTTATTTTTGCCTTTACTCCAAGATATTTTAATGAGTCAATAAATATATGGACAGTTCTGCAAAATGCCCATCTAAAAATGTGATTATTCCAAGATACATGACTATCTGGAGCAAAGAGATATGCCTCCCCCAAAAAACTTTTTTTATACAACCTGACAGAGTTCAATTAAAGGCCATGCCTCATGACAGAAAGCAGGCCGCCTTGGTATGTATGGGACAGGCATCTCTAGTCTCAAGACACTAAGATCTGGTAAAGCCTGGTGGAGAAGCATTTTGTGCTTCAAGGAGTGTATCTGGTATAAGTCAGATAATGATTAACAAGGTCTGTTACGTGCAGGAATGTAAGGCGAACTGAACCATTAAGGCTAAAGATTTGCTGACTTTAGTAATGTGTAACCCACAACGTATCTATTACCTTTGCACATGTGCACACATATTTTCTTTGTTCTAAAGCTAAATAAAAGCCATGATCTTTTATGCAGCGGGACCTTTCTCCCCTTGGATTGAGGGTCCCCTGACCCCAGCTATCTCTTGTTTCTTTCTCATCTGCACCACCATTTTCACTGACCTAGTTCCTGAACATCAACATTAACCATTATTTCTTCCTTCTTGATAGGATCAACAGACTCAAGTGCCCTACTTTATATAATGTCAGGATTTAGATGGCTTGCAATCTGAGAAATAATTCTAAGATGTGCTACTTTCAATGTACCAAGTACTGACAACATTAGTAGGAAACACAGATGACAGTTGACCTAACCAACTGAGCTTATTTTTTTGTTCAAGAATAGAAACAGCTTGGCTTCCATCTTTACCCCTACCCTTATATCCTGACCTTCCTCCTCAGAATTTTGGAGAAGTGCTAAGTCAACATCTGCCTTCCAAGATGACCCTGAAAGATTGGTAGAATGATAATCTCATTAATAAAACTATATGATTAATAAAGGGGAGCTTATTTGAATGGAAAATAAAGATGTTTTCCTTTAGATATGATGAGAGACATTGGAATCTTGAAGTGAAGATATCAAGTACAGAGGTGGAGATGTAAGCCTAGAGCTTGCAACAAAGAGTAAATCTAGAAGCTAAATGCAGAGATATGAAAGTTAAGGCCATAAGGATAAAAAAGATGCTGAAACACAGTGGAATAGAATGAGAAGAATAGTTTGTGCAATTTTGGCACATCCTATTTTTAAGAAGATATACATTAATATGGAAAGGGTTTTGAGAATAGTCAAAGATAATATTAAAATAACAGAACTAAATCATCTGAGGAAATTTAATATGAAATTGGGATGATTTGGTTTGAAAAAGGCGTGACATTGAATTCTGATTAAAATTAATGGCTATTATGAGAAAGATGCTGATCAAGATTTTGTATAAGGTTAGTTTTGGAAGAAATCTGAAAAGGGATCTGTGGATGAGAACTGCAATTATTCATATACAAGAAGAAAGTCTTAAATATCAGTATGATAAAACATGGGAAACAATGAACAACACAAACCACTGAATCTGTTTCCTCAAGAGTTACAGGAAGAAATCAGAAAATGATCTGCCCTGGGTAGTTGGAGTAAGGTCCTCATGACCGCTGGATCTCTCTAACTCTATGGATCTGATGCTATTCAGTCTCCCCTCTCTCTAATAACCTGTAATCATTTGCACAGGACAAAAATTTGATATATGCCTTCATATAACAGTTTCTAGTATACATACTGTGTTTCTATAGTATTTGTTATAGAATTCAAAATCTGTCTGCTTTATCGTGATAGATGGAAAAGCAAAGGATGAGTTTGCAATAAAAATAATGACATTAATTTTCATCTCCTAGCTGTGCAAATGTTCATTTAAGAAAGATTTACCATTGGGGGAAACGAGATAAAAGATATCAAATACACAGTATCTTGGACATTCCTACAATGTATGTGAATCTCCAATGATCCTAAAATAAAAAACCTAATTGTAAGTAAATAAAAAGTCATACCTCTAAAAAAAAAAAAAAAAGAAAGAAAGATTTACTTTAAAAAATTAATGTCTTAGAAGTTCCTGCAAGATGGCATTGGCTTAGGTGTGTACTCCCCATCTCTCTTGCAAAAAATGCCTGAGAAGGTATAAAATTCTACCTGTATGAGCTATTTTGGGAACCCAAAGAGCAGGAGGCTTCAGGGCATCGATATGGAGGGAACTGGACAAAGAGATAAAGAGCCCAAGGGAAAACCATGAGTTTTTTGCCCTTGTGGCTGGAAACAGTGGGTGACTAAGCCCCACCCTCAAGGCAAAATGCCTCCACAACCTCCCTGACTCCCACCAGCAATCGAGTGGGAGAAAGCATTCTCTGGTAAGAAGAGGGTTTTGGTGAATGGTGGAGAAGGGTTTCCTATCTGTGGGTTTGGTTACCTGGGCCCCCTTTGAACTTCAGGGAGCATACCACCCAGCACTGAGGTGGCCCCAGGAAGAGGGGAATCTGCTCAGGTAGCCGGAAACACCCAATAAATCTGGAAGAGAGGGACTTGGGTGGGGAGAAGGCAGAGACAGACAATTGACTAGTCTGGTGATGAAAACTATCAAAATTCCAACTCCCCTAAGGGAGGCAGGCAGTAGAACGCCTCAATAAGCTTTCAAGGGCCTATTTTAGGGTCCCCTGGGAGAAGAAGGGGTCTGGGAAAGGGTCAAGAGTGATTTCTTTGTGGTGAGTTCAGTCACCATGGTCCCCTTTGAATCTCGGAAGGGACCTTGAACTGACCAGTAGAGGGGAGTGTGGATACACTCACACAGGCTGTCATGTCCAGCTGCCCTGGGGGACAAAGTAATTAGAATAGAAAAGGGGTGGGGGCAGACAAGTGCGTGATCATCAGGAGTCTGGCTAACTGCAAAGATTCTAACTTGCCCAAGGGAAAGTGGGCAGGTAGGTTTCTGAAAAGCTAACTGACCCAAGGAGAAAGTTTAGCTCAGTAGGGGAATTCCTTCCTTGAATATGTGAGGTTCCTGGTTTGATTCCTGGCTCTTCTTAGAGAAGTGATCCACTGGGTTATCAGACATCCAGCTCATACTTTAAGGCAGGGCACATATAGGCATTCTTTTTGTATTAACTTTTCTTGGATCACTTATTTTTCTTAAAAAGTGCTCCTTTTTAAAAAATTTAACTTAGTTTACTTGCTAAAACCCAGTTCAAAACCTGCAGATTGCAGGCTGAAAAGGTAATTGATTGATGAACAGCAGCAGCCTGAGAAGATCCTTAGAGGACTAAGAAGGAAGGTTGTTTTTCCACGTTTTTTGCTTGTTTATCCTCTTTCTTCTCCCACCCTTTAAAAAAAAATCAGGTGATGCTGTCTTGTTTATTCTTTGTTGTGTTTCCCCTTCCTTTGTTTCCCATTTTTTTGTTTGTACCAAATTTATCTACCTATGCTATTTCTTTTTCTTCCTTCATCTTTCTATCTTCTGCTTTCTGTTGTTTTTCTTACATTCCACCTTTTTTTGTTTGGTCTTCAATTTTCCTTCTCTTTATTTCTCTCTCTTTTTTTTCCCTGTTTTCTTTCTTTTTTACTTTTTTTTTTCTATTTCTCTTTCCTTTTCTCTTTCCCTCAGTTTTCATCATTCTGGCCTTTAAATTCATCCTATATATTTTCCTCTATTTGGTTTCTCATCTCATTGTTTGTATTCCACTTTTTTATTTTTATTCCTCTGCACCTCTTACCTGAGTTAATTATTCATTATCCTAGGTCTTACATGGTTCCTCTCCTACCTTTTTTTATTATTATTACTGTTATCTTTTATCTTCTTACTTTTTCCTTTTCTCTGGTGCAGTTTTTTTCAAGGGAACATAGACAACAGCAAGGACATAGAATAAGAAGAAAGAAGTGACAAGGTGAAAACATACCACACACAGAAAAACAACAACAAAATAAAACCCTAGATTACAAGGAGAAGCTAATCAACTGAACAAATCCATCAAGATAAATTGATGCCTATACACCAACAAAAAATTACAACCCATAGTAAGAAACAGGGAGACATGGCCCAGGCCAAAGAACCACCTAAAAACAGAAGGAGATTCAGAACAAGGAACAACTAATCGGAGAAATCCAAACAAATATCATAAATCAACTTAATGAAGTAAAGGAAGAAATTAAGGATATTAAGAAGAAATTGGGAGAACACACTGAAGAAATTGTAAATATACATAAAAAGATAACAGATATAATGCTGATGAATGGCGCAATACAAGAAATCAAAAATACACTGGAAGCACAAAACAGCAGATTTGAACAGGCAGAGGAAAGAACAGGCAGAGCTAAAAATCAGATATGAAAGAAGGTACAGGGGGGCCAAGATGGCGTTAGTGTAGGAGGGCGCACACTGCAAGCTCCCAGAGCAAGGCGGATTGGGGACGGGGTCCTGCCCGGGAGTCTGTGCTGTGCACGCATGGAGTGAGAAACTTGGGAAATCTATCTGCGTGGATCGGCGGCGTGGACCGAACGATGGAGATTCCTGAGTTTTGAGGCTGCCGGTGGAGGTTGGCACATGCGGCTGAGCCCCGCGGTTAGGGAAAAAATAATAAAACGGCCATTTGGAGCCATTTAAAAAAAAATAGAATGAAAAAGGAAGGGGGGAGGAAAGAGGAAATAATAGCAATAGACCAGAAAGTAACAGAGAGAAACCAAGGATCTACACAGGCAAGCAGTCAAACAGAGCTAAGGGGGGTCAATGATTCCCCTAGGGTCCACATGGATCCTTCCAGCCAACTTGTGTTTATCAATCAATTTCCCCACAGGGTTCTATATGCAGGTCCTGAAGCAGCTTTTAGCTATTAAACTAAATTAAAAAGAATTTATTTTTCATTTGTTGAGGTGATCTCACTTTTTTTATATTATTTTTTTAATTTTTTTAGCCAAATGCAGGACCCAAAATAATTCCTCCTCTAGACCAACCCCCTTACGGAAGGGACCCTAGCTGGGCCCGTGGAAATTAATCAAGCACGTCCCACCTTCCGGACTCCCCAGGTTAGCTGTAGCTCTGTTGTTAGTCAGTGAGGAGTGCTAAAGATGGCTGATTCTGCCCCTTCTGGAGCCAAGCTCGAGCGTCACTGGGCTGCTCAGTAAATCAGTTTGAGTGCAGATTCGCATCTGCTCTCAGCCTAATGCTGCTTCAGGTCGGCTTATCTGCTCCCCAAAGCTATGGGGCGGTGCAGGCAGCCAGATCGATGTCTAAAAATATAAAATACCTTTCCCTGTCTTCCAACAGAACCCTCCCTTTTTTGGGAAGTGTCCCTTCTTCCTGGCTCCACAGCGGCCTTGTCTTATCCCTGGGTGGCTAGGGAAATCAGCTCCGTTCCCCAACGAAAATCCCCGCTCCTGTTCACTGGGTGCTGATTAGCTCGTTTGTTCTGTTCACACAAGGTCCAAGGGGAGCCAGGCAGCCAGATCCCCAGAAAATAAAACTTTTTCACCCCGCCTGCGGCTCCAAATGGCCGTTTTATTTAATTTTTTTTCCCCCTAACCGCGGGGCTCAGCTGCCTGTGCCAACCTCCACCAGCAGCCTCAAAACTCACAAATATACACCATTCCGTCCACGCAGATAGATGTCCCAAGCTTCTCACTCCACGTGTGCACAGCACAGACCCCCGGGCAGGATCCCGTCCACAATCCGCCTTGCTCTGGGAGCTTGTAGTGTGTGCTCTCCTACACTAACGCCATCTTGAATCTAATCCTGCACTTAATATTTTTGAGGTTCCCTTTTATGTGTTGCTTTGCTTTTCTCTTTCTGCTTTCAGAATTTTCTCTTTATCTCTGATATCTGTCATTCTGAATAGTAGGTATCTCAGAGCAGATCTATTTGAATTTATTCTGCTCAGTGTGTGTTGTCCTTCTTGGCTATTGATATTTATGTCTTTCATATATTCTGCCCCTTTTACATACTCTTCTCATTCTGGGACCCCAATATTATGTATGCTTGTGCATTTCACGTTGTCATTCAATTCCCTGAGACCCTGTTCCATTTTTTCTGTTCTTTTCTCTTTCTCCTCTCCTGTCTTTTCCAGTTCTGATGTTCTGTCATTGAAATCACTAATTCTGTCTTTGAGCAATTCAAATTTGCTGTTATGTGCCTCTAATATATTTTTAATCTCATCCATTATGCCTTTCATTCCCCTAACCCCTGCTACTTTTCTTTGCAGGCTTTAAAATTGTTATTTATGCTTTCCCAGTGTCTTCTTAATATCCTTTATCTCTTTAGTCATATTTTCTTTCGATTCTTTGAATTGATTTAGGAGTGTTATGGGATTATCATTGGTTAATTGTCTTAAATCTTGTATCTCTTCAGGATATTTGGTTTTTTCTTTTGGCTGGGCAATCTCTTCCTGTTTCTTAGTATGGTTTGTAACTTCTTGCTGATGTCTACGTACCTGTGACATCAGATACATTTGTGAATTTACACTGATGGTCAATTTCTCTCTTTTGTCCAGAGTTTTTATTGTCCCAGCTGTTTCATTTTTGGTCAACCTATTCTGAGTATTTAAAATTGTTTAGCTTAATTATCAAAATCGGGCCACGAATCACTAATTAGGAGCAGATTTTCTCCAATGGGGTTTGGATTAATAGAGAACTAAAATAGTTTTTCTCCTTACAGTTTCCTGGCTAGCCAGCAGATGGCACTTGTTAGTGAATCTTTCCTTGAAAGTGTTTCTTTCAACCTCTACTTGCCCCTATTCCTGGTTTGGTCCTAGCCAAGATTCAAAGTAGGCTTTGCTGGTTTAATTCACTATAGAGAAACTTCTCCTTCCAATGCAGGCTCCCTCTTCCCAGGGAGGAAGACATCTATTCCCCTCTCAGTTCTCTGCAGCAAGCCGGGAATTTTATCCAGGCTTTATATTTTGAGGGTGGGGGATGGTGCTCTTCCCAGCCACTGTGGGCATTTAGTAACTCACATTTGTTGTTTTTGGTCTTTTGTCTCTCTGTCCCTAGCCCTCTTGTAGTTTGCGCAGCACTGTTCTGGTCTGCTGACCCCCAGTGCAAGTCCCTTGGACAGCTTTTGGCACTTTCTCCACTGTTTTTGTGAGAGAGTTGAGTCCTGCCTGACTAATCTGATGGCATCTTCCCAGAACTCCTGAAGTGATGGAAAAACACCATTTTTGCCTAAATATCTGGCTCACAACTAGGACCAGCTTTTACCATAAGGACAGTGTTACCTTAATAATAGCCATAAATTTGTAAAAGTAGATTCCACGGTTGTGATTAAGAGAGTTAAAGAGAGTAGCATGTTTTCATATTAAAAGTATTTTAAAACAAGAAAAGTATCCTTGTTCAACAGTTGAACATATTTATTTATTAAAGTACAATGATTAAATAAGACACAATTGGAACACACATTAAAGAAATATGAAGTCTTGGGGACTTTGGTAAATCAATCAGAAGTAGTAAAGATACATCAATATTTTAAGTTTTTCCTAGTGTTAAAAATAGCTTATTTTGACTATTTAAACATCCCGGAGTATATAGGAAGGAATAATAACTGCTTGATCTTAAGTCCTTAGAAGTGGCTTTTCTCATTTGCCAATGACTTCACTCTCATAATCAAAAGACTTATTTTATCTGCTTAGTTTATCTACTTTCCTAATTGGGAAGACATAATTACCGTATCTCAGAACTTTCTGCTATTACTTTTTAAAATTACTCCAGATTCCCTACAATTTCCCTTGAAGATAAAGTAGACTTTACCAAATAGAAGGCTTAATGAGCAATAAATATTTGTTGAATGAAAGAATGAATCTATAACTACTCTCAGCTATCATTCCTATCCCTTTGCTATGTTTATAAAGAAATGTTTCATTGGTTTTAGTTCCTTTTCTCTGGGTGCTACATTTCCCTTCCCTGTGCATTGGCAGTATAAAGAAGATATTGGTGATTATGATCACCTGGTGTACCTGCATAGCAGAAATATGAACAGTTGAGAACAACGTCTTCTCTGAAAGCAGTAATTTATTTTCTTTGGCTATCTCCTGATATGTGTTCACTGATTACATTGCACCAAATTATTCTTAATATCTTTTACCCAAAAAGCAAAGGTATTTGGTACCTTGAGACATACTTCTTATTGTTAAAGAACTTGAAGTTATAAATTCATGCTATATGAAGACACCACTTTAAAAACACATTTAAATAAAATACATGATTTTCAGAGTGATTTCTTGATGGTTGCTAAAACTAAAACTTATCCTGAGTTTGAAATTGTAACAGAACATATACCGCAAACCTGATGCTGTTTAGGAAACAGTAAATTCAAGGACTACCTATTCCTTACAAGACAGGGTTCCAAATTCTTAGCCTCAATTCACATATCCCTAGTCTGATCTCCCATTACTCTTACTTCATAAACTGTTCAATCAAGGTAGAAGTTTCTTTTCCATTGGCCTTAAAATATACTTCATACTCTTTTTTGTAGCTCTAGTTCTATACATTTGTTCATTCAATTCCTTTGTTTGAAATGGTCTCTCTAATCCCTTCTTCCTGTAATAATCATTATCAACAATTTTAATATTAAATTATCACATTGAGCAAATGGTAAACACACAGTCCATATTAGGTAAGTACTTAATACATACCATCTCCTTTAATCTTTCCAACAAATCAGTGATGCAGATACTATTATTATCCTTATTTCACACATAAGAGACCTGAGAATAAAAAGATTAAATAACTTGTTCAAAGTCCCACCACTACACACTACATAGTAGCAGAACTTGAATTCCAACTCAGATATGTCTGACTTCAAGAGCTGAGTTTTAATTCCTGTGTTATGCTCTCTGTATTCTCAGATACTGTTTTCAAAATGCAGTTAATGAAAGATATATAGTGAATGTCTCCAGAACATGCATTCTACTGATAGTGGTTCAAAGAATTTATTAAGTTTATGGACAAATTGTATATAAGGTTAAACATCTGCCACAAACATAATGTATCCAATAAATCTTTCATGACCAAATAGACTTTTTATGTGAACTCTTTGGAGTTAAAGTAAAAAGCTTCTCAGATCTTCTTCAAGAAGTCTTCCCAACTGTAGAAACTAGTTCCTTTTTTCAGAAAAGATGTATATATCATAATCAATTATATATAATAGAATCTATTTTTAGACAATGCAAACTCAATTGAAGTGAGGTATATGTATTAACACTGGCTGCTTGGAAGTCACATATGTCTCATTCTTAATCAATATATTGTATGTACAGCAAGGACCTAAGTGCAGAGTGGATACCATGTGCACAGACCTCTTTCAAGCATGATGCCATTTAAAGCCATACTACAACACCAAAGGAAATCCTTTACATCACAAAATGAGCATTTCTACAAAGAACAGGCACAGAGCTCCTCATCAAGAAATTCATTTATTTTAATTAATGAATGCTGTGAATGTCTGCAACAGTCAACATTGAGGACAAGGAAATGAGCAAGAGAGTCTTTTTAGGGAATTAACAGTCTAGAGGAAAAGACAAAATGTAAATATGTAATTAAAATTGTAAAGGTATGCAAACTACTGTGGATATATCTAAGAGGATGGCCTAAATTAGTTTCAGCATTCAGTGTTTTCTTCTTAAAGAGATGATATTTGAGCTACCTTGAACGATGAGTAGGAACTGGTCAGGTATATCCGTGAAGAGGGGGCACATAGAGGAGAAGAATATTACAGGAAGAGGAAAGAACATGTGTTAAAGTCCTGGGGCAGACGTGACCCTGCAATACCACTACTGGGTATATACCCAGAAGAACTGAGAGCAGTGACACGAACAGACATCTGCACACCAATGTTCATAGCCACATTATTCATCATTGCCAAAAGTTGGAAACAACCCAGGTGTCCATCAACAGATGAATGGATAAACAAACTGTGGTCTATTCACACAATGGAATATTATGCAGCTGTAAGAAGAAATGAAGTCATAAAGCATATGGCAACATGGATGAATCTGGAGGACATTATGTTGAGTGAAGCAAGCCAGACACAAAAGGACAAATACTGTATGAATGCATTACTATGAACCAAATATATTGTGTAATATATTGTTTGATTCACACACAAAAAAAAACAAAACAAAAAAGCAAACAAAAAACAAAACAACAAAAAATTTTACATGTATCCATTACATTTAATTGAGAAATGTATATATTTATTCATCTGTGTTTACTTTTTAGTTTTTTATTGCTTATGTTTTCAATTATTAAATGCACAAAATAAAGTTAAAAAAAAAAAAAGTCCTGGGGCAGGAAAGGGTTTGGCACATTCCAAGAAACGAGAGAAGCCAATGTATGGCTAAGGAATGAATATTAAATTTGAATCAAGTTAAAGCATAGGCTAGAGAGATATATAGGGAACATTCCTTCAGGGATTTAGGTAACTTGAGGGTTTTACATTTTATGTTAAGACAAAGGGGAAGCCACTGAGTTATTTATTTTTTCTTTGTTTTTAAAGAAGTTTTATATTACATAAATGTTACATTAAAAATATAAAGGATTCCCATATACCCTGCCACTTTCATTTTCACACTTTCCTTGTGTTTATCAATTGTAACAAATGTACCATACATCTGTCATTATTGTGTTACATTTGTTACAGTTGATGAACACATATTGAAGCATTGCTACTAGCCATGGTTTATAGTTTATATAACCAAAACCACCCCCACCAAAAGCCAAAAAAATATAATAAAATAAAATAAATTTTAAAAATTAAAAAAATTAAAAATTATTTTTTCATTGGTGTTTCATCATGGTAATATCTGTTATCTTTTATGTATATTGACAATTTCTTCTCTATGTTACTCCAAGGTCCAGAAAAGTAACATCGAAAATATAGGGAATTCCCATATACCCCACATCCTTCCCCTCTCACATTTCCCCCCACACCCTTCCTTACCAATAACATCCTACATGTGTATGGTATAATTTTTACAATGTATGAACAAATATTGAAGTATTGCTACCAGCCACAGTCAATAGATTATTATTATGTTTTACATTTTGCACCACACACTTTTTTAGGATCTGAAAAAATATATACTGGCCTGTCTCCATCACTTTAAGATCATGGAAAAACAATTCTAATGCCCCAAAAGGTCTGATATTACACCCTTCTTCCCTCTCCATTCCCTCGGAACCTATGACAACCACTAATTTTCAATTTTTGAAGAATAATTTCATAGTTACATGCATTAATATTGAGGACTTAACATATTGGTCTGTTTTCTTTTATGAAGCACTGCCTATGTATTCAAGAGATTTTTGCCCCTCTATTTGAGAATGTAGCAGTATTCCCCAAGATGGGAGTTTAACATTTTCTTGTTTATTGTTCTTGTATCCACCCACTGAGATAACAACTCATGACAAGACGAACACATTCATATTCCATAGAATATGCACCTTTTCCCACATATCCCTCCAACAACAATGCCTTGAACAGGTGAACCTGCCCTGCCATACTTGCCAAAAGAACATACCCACCATTGTAGTTTTAATCACAGACATACAAATCCCAAGAGTTTACCTGTTCCTTCCTCCAGCCCTCCCCCCAGTATCATGGATAGTCCAACCCAACCCCCCTAACCTGATCATCCTCACATTCCAGCACCATTGACCCTACTTGCATTCTTGCACCATCATCATCCCCATCCACTTCCAAACCTCCTCCTTCAAACATACCATGGTTTTGCCATATTGAGCATCAGCTCAGCTCACCACATTCCACTCCCTTTCTGTCTCCTAGTAACCTATCTTCCAGACTCTAGCTCTGAGAGTCTGCTCAATATGCTTAGGTAATATCAGCGAGGTCATTCAATATTTGTCCTTTAGTAACTAGTTTATTTCATTCAACATAAGGTCTTCAAGATTCATCAATGTTGTTGCATGTGTCAAAACTTCATTCTTTCTTACAGCTGAGAACTATTCCATTGTAAGGATATAAAACATTTTGCTTATCCATTCATCTGTTCATGGACACTTGGCTTGAGTCCAACTTTTGATAATAGAGAATAATGCAGCTATGAACATTGTTCATGTCCCTCCTTCCAGTTCTTCTGGATTTATACTGGAAGTGGGATTGCTGGATCACATGGCAATTCGATAGTTAGCTCCTGTGGAGACAACAAACCATCCTCCACAATGGGTGCCCTGTTCTTCATTGCCATCAGCAGTGGTTGAGGGATCCCTTTCTCCACATCCTCTCCAACACTTGTAGTTGCCTGTTTTTTTTCTTTAATAGCTGCCAATCTAATAAGTGTAAGACAATATCTCATTTCAATTTTGATTTACATTTCCCAATAGGTAGTGATGGTAAGCATATTTTCATGTACTTTTTAGCCATTTGTATTTCCTCTTTGGAAAAGTATCTATTCAAATCTCTTGTCCATTCTATAAAAGGATTGTTTGTTTGTTTTTTTTATTTCCAAGATGTAGGATTTCTTTATATATGCTGGATATGAGACCCTTATCAGATAAGTGTTTCCCAAATATTTCCTCCCATTGAGTAGTCTGCCTTTTCCCTTTCTTGACAAACTCCTTTGAGGTGCAAACGTTTCTAATTTTGAGGAGGCCCCATTTATCTATTTTTTTTCTTTTGTTGCTTGTGTTTTGGGTATAAAGTTGATGGAAACATTTCTTACTACAAGATCTTGTAGATGCTTCCCTACATTATCTTCTAGGAGTGTTATGGTCTTGGCTCATATATTTAGGTCTTCAATCCATCTTAAGTTATTTTTTGTATAGGGTGTGAGATGGTGATCCTCTCTCATCCTTTTGGATATGGATATCCAGTTCTTCCAACACCATTCTGTCCCAGCTGAGACAGTTTTGTGGACTTGTTGAATATCAGTTGACCATATATGCAAGGATTTATATCAGAAATCTCAGTTTGGGTCTGTTGGTCAGATATCCATCCTTGTCATAATACCATGCAGTTTTTACCACTGTAGCTTTGTAGTATGACTTAAAGTCAGGTAGTTTGATTCCTTCAATTTTATTTTTCTCTTTCAGTATATTTTTGGCTATTTGGGGCCACTTGCCCTTCCAAATAAATTTCATAGTTGGCTTTTCCAATTCACTAAAAATTTCTGATGTAATTTTTATTAGGATGGTGTTAAATCTGTAAATCAATTTTGGTAAGACAGACATCTTAAAGATTTTCTAATCTTCCAATCTATGAACATGGAATATTCTTCCATTTATTTGGATCTTCTTTAATTTCGTTTATCAACGCTGTGAAGTTTTTGCATACATGTCCTTTACACCTTTAGTTAAGTTTGTTTCTAGATATTTGATTCTTCTAGGTTTTATTTAAATATAATTTTTTTCTTGATTTCCTCCTGAGACTGCTCCTTATTAGTGTACAGGAATGCTACTAATTTTTGCATGTTGATCTTATTTTCTGTCATGTTACTGAACTAATTTATAAACTCTAGAAACTTTGTTGTAGGTTTCTTAGGGATTTCTACATATAGGATCATGTCATCTGCAAATAGTACAATTTTATTTCTTCCTTTCCATTTGGCTTACCTTTTCTTTCTTTCAAGTACTTCAAACACAATGCTAAATAAGAGCAATGGCAGTGGGCATCCTTGTCTTGTTCCAGATCTTAGAGGGAAAGCCTTTAGCATTTCATCATTGAGTATGAAGTTAGCTGTGTGTTTTTCATATATACTCTTTATCACGTTGAGAATGTTTCCTTCTTTTACTATATTTTGAAGAGTTTTTTTAAATCAAGAAATCATGTTGTATTTTGTCAAATTCTTTTTCTGCATCATTAGAGATGATCATGTGAATTTTTTTTCTTTTGATCTGTTATATATTGCATTGATTGATTTTCTTCTGTTGAGCCATCCTTTCATACCAGGGACAAAAATCACTTGATTATGGTGTATAATTCATTTGCTGTGTTGTTGAATATGATTAGCAAGTACTTTATTGAGGAAATTAGAATCCAGGTCCATTAGAGAGATTGTTTTGTAGTTTCTTTTTCTTGTGGCACCTTTATGTAGTTTGGTATTAGGTTGATGTTAGCATCATAGAATAAGTTAGGCAACGTTCCCTCTACTTCTATTTTTCGGAAGAGCTCAAGTAGGATTGGTGTTAGTTCTTTCCAGAATGATTGCTAGAATTCATCTGTGAAGCCATCTGGTCCTGGGATTTTCTTGGTTGTGAGGCTTTTGATGACTAATTCAATCTTGTTACTTGTGATTGGTCTATTGAATTCATCAATTTCTTCTTTCATCTATGTAAGTTGGTTGTGTGTTTCAAGAAATTTGTCCATTTCATCTAACTTATCCTTTTTGTTGGCATAAAACTTTTCAAGGTATCCTCTTATATTATTTATTTCCGTGGGATCAATGCTGATATTCCCTTTCTCATTTTTCACTTTATTTATCTGTATCTTCTCTCTTGTTTTCTTTGTTAGTCTAGATAAGGGTTTGTCAATTTTATTAATCTTCTCAAAGAACCAAATTTTGTATTTTTAATTTTCTAGTGATTTTTAATTCTCAATATCATTTGGTTCTGTTCTAATCTTTTTTATTTCCTTCTTTCTGTTTGTTCTGGTATTAGTTTGTTCTTTTACTAGCTCCTCCAGGTATGCAGTTATGTCTTTGATTTTAGCGCTTTCTTCTTTTTTAATGTAAGCATTTATGGTTAAAAATCTCCCTCTCAGCTCTGCTTTTGCTGCATTCCATAGATTCTGATATGTTATGTTCTCATTTTAATTCATTTCAAGGTATGAATTTATTTTTTAATTTCCTCCTTGTCCCACTTATTGTTTAAGTGTATGTTTTTTAACTTCCATATATCTGTGCCTATTCTGGTTCTCTGCCTCTTAATAATTTCCAGCTTCATTCCATTGTAGTCAAAGGAATTACTTTGGGTAATTTTAATCTTTCTAAATTCATTGAGAATTGTTCTGTGACCAAGTATGTGGTCTATCCTTGAGAATGATCCATATGAGTTTGAGAAGAATGCATATCCTGTTGTATTTTGGTGTAATGATCTATAGTTGTCTAATTGGCCTGGATTCTCTTACATATTATTCAAAGTCTCTGTTTCTTTATTAAACCTCTATCAAGATGTTTTTTCTAATGGTGATAATGGTGTATTAAAGCCCCCAATATAATTGTAGAGGCATCTATTTCTCTCCCTAATTTTTCCAATATTTGCCTCATGTATTTTGGGGCACTCTGGTTAAGTGCATAAATGCTTATGATTGTTCTTTTCTTGATACATTACCCCTTTTATTAATATATAGTGTCCTTCTTTGTCTCTTACAATAGTTTTGTATTTAAAGTCTATTTTGTCCGATATGAGTAAAGCTACTCCCATCCTTTTGTTGGTTATTGTTTGCATGTAAAATCTTTTTCCAACCTTTCACTTACAACTTCCTTGCATCCTTGGGTCTAAAGTGAGTTTCTTGGAGACAGCATATATATAGGTCATATGTCCTTATCCATTCTGTGTCTTTTCTTAGGAAAGTTAAATCCATTAACATTCAATGTTATTACTGTTAAGACAGTACTTACATTAGCCATATTTTCTTTAGGTTTATATATGCTATATTTTGTTTTTCTTTTTCTTTTTACCGCTTTAGTTATTCTTACTAATAATCTTCCTTTCTACATTCTTCTCCAAACCTCTATCTCCTTTTTTTTCCTTTCAACCTGCAGAACTCTCTTTAGTATTTCTTAAAGGTCAGGCTTGTTGTTGGCAAACTCTCTCAATTTCTCTTTATCTGTTAATATTTTGAACTCTCCCTCATTTGTAAATTCCAGCTTTGCTGGCTACAGAATTCTTGGCTGTAGTTTTTCTTTTTTCTTTTAGTGCTTTAACTGTGTCAATTCAATACCTTCTTGCCCCCATGGTTTCAGATGAGAAATCAGTGCTTAACTTATCAAGCTTTCCTTGTATTTGATGGATCTTTTTTCTCTTACTGCTTTCAGTATTCTCTCTTTGTCTCGAGAATATGACTATTTAAAAGTATATGTCTTGGGGTAGGTCTTTTAATATTTACACTGTTAGGAGTGCGCTGAGCTTCCTGGCCATATACTAATATGTCTCTCAAAAGAGTTGAGAAATTTCCAGCAACTATTTCCTCCAACACTCCTTCTGCCTCCTTTCTCTTCTCTTCTCCTGCTGGGATGCCTATAATGCATATGTTTGTTCATTTCATGTTAGCATTCAATTCCCTGGGTCCCTGCTGACTTTTGTTAATCTCTTTACCTATCTGTTCTATTATCTGGGTGATTTAAGATGTTATTATCTTGGATGTCACTAATTCTTCACTCTGCCTTTTCAAATCTGTTGTTATATGCTTCCAGAGTATTTTAATTTCTTGCATTGTGCCATTCAACACTATCAGATATTTTATCTTTTTATATATGTTTATGATGTCTTCTGTATATTACTCCAGTGTCTTCTTAATATCCTTTATCTCTTTCTTCACTTAATTAAGTTGATTCATGATATCTGTTTGGACATCCTTGATTAATTGTTCCATATTCTGTGTATCCTCCTGCTTTTAGTTTGTTCATTAGACTGGACCATGTGTCCTTATTTCTTAGTATGGCTTGTAATTTTTTTTTGGTGTCTACACATCTGTTTATCTTGATGGGCGTTTATATATGGTTAGCTTCTCTTTCTACTCCAGGGTTTTATTTTGTTTTGTTATGTGTTAAGGTTCCTCTTTGAAACCTGGTTACACTCATTCTATATCATTGGAGTTTTCTGTGTTCCCCCACAAAAAAATTAAGACCATAGAAAAGGAAAGAAAGGAGAAAAAAATAATAAAAACATTAAAAGATTAAAAAATGTACTCTAAAAGAACCAGGAATAAAAGAGAAAAGTAATAAGAATGAAAAATCATAAAAAATAAAAAGGATTAAAAATAAACAGGAAAAAATACAATGAAATAAAAGTCCAGTAAGATGAGAAGACAGAAAATGAAGACCAAACAAGAGAAGGTGTAACAAAAGGAAAGCAATGGAAGAGGGAAAAAACTACAGAAAGAAAAGAAATAAAGAAACTAAGGGGAAAAAGAGAAAAATGAAAGAAAAAAATAGAATAAAACAGATTTCCATCTCAGGCCACCAGCAACTGTCTCAGGCTGCCAGTGTTCACCAATCAATCACCTTGCAGCCTGCCCTCTTCAGGTAAGGTACTTGGATGTAGGGAAAAAAATTAAGAATAAAATAAATAAATAAAATACCTTTTAAAAATCTCATTCTACATTCCATGTCCTGAGGCTGCATTCCTTGTCCTTCAACTTCTGTTTCCTGCAGCTCCTGGGGTGCTTCTCCCCACCTCCTATCCTTCACATTAGTTCAGCTTTTTTTTAAAGGAGATATCGGAGAATGAAACCACAACCTCATTTATGTGATACAAGAATTTAACCACTGAGATACACTCGCTCAATCAGTTAGGTTAGGCTTCTGAAGTTTTGTCATCTGCCTCTGCTTGGCCTCTTTTCTCTCAGGCCAGTTAGGCTTCTGATGTTTTGCTGGTTGCCTATCCAGTCTTTCCTCTCTCCGGGGCTATTAGGTGCCTGTCATCCTATCTCTTCACTGACCCAGTTCCTCTCTCCCACGGCGGGTGGGTGTGGCAGCCTGCCTGATAAGTTCCCCCCTCACCTCTCCCTGGAGCTGCTTCAGCACAGGCTGGTGTTTTATTTATCTGGTCTGTCCTCCCAATCTCTCCTAACCCCTACACCTCTCTCCCCCTGAATTGACTGGGTGCCATTCCCCCACACCTGTTTGTCCTGGAGCTCTCTCCCACGTCAAGACTCTACTGGGTACTGGGATGCTCTCCTGGTCACCAGGTGGGGGCAGGGGGCTTTATTCACTCTCAGAGCCAGCTGAGCTCTGTTATTCCAGAAAAGTCACTTCCCTGGCTTCCCTTGCCCTCTGAGCTGGCTTGAGTGCCTTATGTACTATGGGATCCCCTCCCCCCTGGCCAACTGGGTCCCCTCTCTCTAGCTGCCCTCTCCAATTACCCCTGCAATCCCATGGCTTCCTTTCTGCCATATAAACCTGCCTACCTTTCCATGGTTTCTGGAGAAGGATTGCAGCCCACCATTCCCTACTCTGCCATTGTGGAGCCTCCTGAATTATTTCTTAACCCAGGAATGAGAACTATTATTTCCAGCTCATTTTAATCTTAAAATTTATATGTGTTTATTGAAAATCGTTTAGATCTTTATGGAGTCCCTGTCCTCAAAATACTTAATTTTAGTTTTAAGAAATAGTACAGGATCTTATGCAAGTTGTTTAACACCTCTAGCATGTCAATGAGCTATCTGTAAAATAAGAATAACAATACCAATTTTATAATAAACACCCTAGAAAATTTTAGAGTAATATTTATGTGCCAAACTAAGCACAGTTGATTAGTAACTTTGTATATGGCATTCCCTGTCAATATTAAAATACTGAATCAGTGGAGAGGTGTAGGTTGAAGGGGTGCTTTTAAAGTATAAGTTATTCTGTAAAGATTTTCCTAACCATTAATGCTGGCTTTGTGCCACTACTGTATATACCTCTCTTATAGCATGACTCATACTGCATTGCTTTTTTCTGTATCTCTTACTGCTATGAATAACTTGAAACCAGGGCTGTCTTATCCATAACTTTGTTTCCATAATCTAGCACATAGTCTTGCGTCTAGTAGTAATTCAATAAATATTTATTCATTCATTGAAAGAAGACCCAAACACATAAAATATTAAAGGATAATACATAAATATCTGAAGTGCTACACTGCATATTTTAGGCTTTAAATAACACAGAATCAGAAAAATAAAAATGATCATAATGGACTACAGTAGCTAAAGAAGTCCTTGTTGAGGTGCTGGGATTTGAAATAAATGTTTACATAAAGCTGAATTTTGGAGAGGTGAATTTTCATAGGCAGAGAGACAGCTAGGAGCATGAAAGATATGTCAATTTTTTTTTTTAGAAAAGTTCATGTAGGTGAGTAGCACAATTTTGGAAAGTTTAGATTAAGGCATAGTAAGGATAAGGAACTACCATTTCTAAGCGCCTACTGCATCCCGGGGACTCTATATACATTTGTATCTGTTAGTTTTTGCTGTATAACAATCCACCTTAAAATTAGTGATGTAAAACAAACAAAAAATAATTTATTTAGCTTATGATTTTGCACGAGTTAATTAATTTGGGCTGGGTTCACCTGGACAATTCTGATTATCTTGGTTGGGCTCACTCACACATCTACAGTCAGTTTCTGAGAGTTGGTTAATTGTTAACTGCAGCAATGTAGGTGAGCGAATCATGTATTTCTCATCATCCAGCAGATTAGGCCATGCTTCTTTTAAAAACTTTTAAAAGAAGTTTTAAATGGGGAAAAAGGAAAGAAATGGCAAGCCCCAATGTGACAGCACTTTTCAAATCTCTGCTTTCATCTTGTTTGCTAATGTTCATCTGGCCAAAGTTCATCAGAAGGACAGTTTCTGATTAAGAAATGGAGAAATAGACACCACCTTTTGATGGAAGGAGCTGCAAAGTCACATTGAAAATTTGCATTCATACAGCATACAGGGATGGAAGGAATTATTGGAGCACTTTTTAAACAATCTACAACAGCATTAGCAACATTAATAACCAAATAACCATGGCGGTAGAGAAGTATATTCTCATTTTAGAGAAGAAAATTAGGTTTAGAATGTTTGAATGACTTGCAGAGGTCACACATTAGCAGAGCATGGATTACAATACTGTTCGAACTCTAAATCCTATATTCTTTCTACTAAATGAGATATCTTCCAAGAGTATCATTAATGCTAGTTTTTGAGAACTACTGGAGTGAGAGACAGCAGTGAGTTTTTCCTGTGTTGTGGAAACCAGAACCACACATTCCACGATGGACAGAAGTGTCTCCTAGTACCCAATGAAAACAGCTAAGATTCAGGACACTAAAGCTAGTATTTTTACTTTCATAGCAGAAAATTTATCATATTCCACAGGTAAATAATTTCCTTTTTACAACTGCTTGATAGAGGCCGTTTCAGAAACTCAAGTTAGCACTCCACCCATCCACCTACCCATTCCAAAATATACTAAATAAGAAATATTTACCACACCTCCTATTTGAAATTGAATGAAATATCAATTTCTTACAGTACACATAGGTGTGTACTATGTCTTAGCACATAATACCCTTATATAGGAAGAATTAAGTTTAATATTCGATTGCTCCCTGAAGACTCCTTTTCATAATTGAGCACACATTGCTTATTGAATCTCAGTGCTTCATTCTCCATAACTCATGAAAGTTAAATATCTCATAATTCGATAAAATGAATAATTACTTCCCCAGTGGATTGGGTTTTCAAAAATATTTATGGAAAAGAACCATCAATCTTCATTTCCTTCTGTGTAGATAACAGTATCTCAGGGAATATTTTTTTCCTACGCATCGAAATTTTTGTTGCTAGTTCCTTTCCTACCCTTTTCTCTTTGATGAAATGGCCCAGCTCTGAGTACTGCTTAACATACATACTTTAATTATGAAACATATACATAACTTGTAGATGTTTTAATCCATTTCATTTTCAGAGACACTAATCCCAGTCTCCATTCAATGGACCTCAGAGAAGTATTCATAGTCAAACACAGAGAATGTGGAGCACTGTAAAAGTAGGATCTGAAATTAGGTACCAGTTTCAAAATTTATTAGCTATGTGGTTTTGAGGAGGAGGTAAACTTTTATGGCTTTATTTGTCTTCTTGTGACAAGGTAATAATAATAATAATAACTACTTGAAAAAGCTAAATCAGATATCCCAGAGAAAGAGAGAGAGATAGACCCTCTGAGTCCTTTGATTCCATTAAGACTATAAATAATCAAGCAAAGAAGTTTCCTAAGAAATTGTATTTTCAGTAGAATTGAACTGGCTTTAGAATGCAATGTTTCCTGAGTAATGGAAGTACATTATTTCAGAGGTGAATACACTGTAACCAGCAAATGCAACTGCTTTTCTCTCCAGGGTCAGGAATGTCTGGAACTCTAAAAAGCAGAATGTATTTGAAAATTATGGCATTAGCTTTTTGGCACTTGATCTCACATTCTGCCAATTGCCAAAATAATAATCGATGATGTCAAGATGTTCATGGATAGGATTCTTAGGACCTTCTTTCTAGTTCCTCGTTCTCTACTTGACTGCTTAGGTGACCTTGGGTGAAATTCTTTCCTCTCTTAACCTTGGTTTTATCATCTCTAATATTGAAAGTGTGGATAAAATTTTATTGTATGAATGTGATTTAATAAGTAGGATGTTGCAAGCCATTACAAAAGGATCAGTAACCTAATTATACCTTTTCAAGCTAAGTTCGTTCCAAGCTGTTCTAGTTTTCCACAGGCTGCCAAAGCAATATACCAGAAACGGGTTGGCTTTTATAACAAGAACTTACTAGGTTAAAAGCTTCCAGTTCAGAGGCTGTAAAATATCCAACTCAAGATATCATCAGAGATGATTTCTCACTGAAGATTAGCTGTTGGCAATCCTGGATTCCTTCCATGTGTCAAGGCACATGGAAGCATCTGCTTCTCTTCTAGATCATATTGCTTTAGCTTCCAGCTGCTACATCTGTGGCTTCCTCTCTCCCACGTTCCTCTCTGAGCTCCTGGGTTCCTTCCCTCCATCTCTGCAACTTTTTTCTCTGTTTTTCTCTACTTTCAGTCCTCTGTTTATAAAGGACTCCAGCAAGAGGACCTAGACACACCCTGGGTCATGCTTTACTGAAGGAATCCAATCAAAGACCCTCCCAACTAAACCAAATCCAATCAAAGCTTCCCATACCCACAGGAATGGATTAGTTCCAAACATGTGATCTTTTCTGGGATCCACAAAATGTCCCAAACTTTTCCTTCTGGGTGATACATGGTCAACATGCAGATGCGATTAGTGTAGTGTCAGTCCTAAGTAACACTGTGAAGTACATGATTTTCTGCTAATTGTAATCTTCCACCCTCTCTTCAGGTATAAAAATACAAAACTGAGCTTCTTATTCTAGTTGTCATCCCAGTTTACCCAATCAATATAGCCTTCCCATTTTGACTAGGACCTATAGGGGTATGTTCCCCTATCTTAAAGCATTTAAAGCTTGCCACGGGTCTACACAATCATTTATTTCAGCTGCCATGTCCTCAAATGACATTTCAAATGTCAGGGATAGGTGGTGTAGCAGTTTGATATTGTTTATGAATTCCAAAAATAGATATTGGATTATGTTTGTAAACTGGTTTGTTCCTCTGGGTATATTAGATTATATTGGATTCAGAGTTTTCACTTTTACTTGATTAAATAATGATTAAGGCTTTGATTGGGCCAAATAAGTAGGACATAGAGTCTCCGCCTCCTTGGTGGGTGGGAACTCACAGAGAAACTGCACTGCAGAGAAGGGAGGTGAGAGTTTTGATCCTGGAGAGGGGGAAGTAAACATGCAGAGAAGCAGATACATGAGGAAGGAGAGAAGGCTCCATTAGACATGGCAGAGGCCCTTGGGAAGAGAGACAGGTCATTTGCCTGATAGTCTACAGCTGGCCTTGTAGAGCAAACAAGGCAGTTGAGCCGTGAGAGAAATGAGTCTTGTGAAGAGAGGAACCCAGGAAGCCTGAACTCTTGCAGCTGTCAGCAGCCATCTTGCTCCAACACAAGGTAACAGAGTTTGGTGAGGTAAATAACTTATGTTTTATAGCCTGGTAAGTGTAAGAGTCTACTCCCAAATAAATGCCCTTTATAAAAGCCAACAGATTTCTGGTACTTTGCATCAACACCCCTTAGGCTGACTAATGCAGATGGTATATCTGGAGGTAGTGAATACTCTACTTGGGATGAAAAATTTACCTGAAGCACACATTATCTCTAATTCTAAATGTGGAAGAAAAATTGTTGGATAGAGAATATGTATGAAAATGCTAAAGAAAAGGTAATAGTCTGTTTCTTTATCGTGGTCTTGAGAGTGATAAAATATTGCCACATATTCAGCGAAAGATTGACTAAAATGCTAAATAATTATGACAATGACGATGATGATAAATTCTCATATTCAGAAAGTCCATCTGAAATACTAGGTACTTCAGATATTCAGAAAGCCAGATGAATTATTTCTTCTATTAAAAGGTTACTAAAACCATAAAATTTTGTTAAAAGCTTTGACTGATAAAACTTGACATAGCACAATGATGTTGTGTGCCTTGGTTTAAAATGCTCATTTTTTTCTTCCTTTTCACTCATCAACAACCAAACTGAATCTCCTGCCTTCAGAGCATAAGACTTCTGGTAAGCTTTGAGTCTTCTGGAAAATTGATTTACCTATGCACATTGCTGTTAGTGCCTCATGCTGATGAATGACCCTGCTAGTGAAACACAATTTCTACTAAGTCAACAAAATAGTTGTTATAAAGTTCTAAGTCTTACTCTATTCCTACAACAAAATCTTCCATATCCTGCTCATTAATCCTTGTGAGATTCAAATGATGGGAAAATTCCAATAAGCTTTCTTTAAAAAAAAAAAAAACTACTTCCTAGTAATTTCCTAAAATTCTCAGAAGGTGGCTCAATAATTGAGAAAGAATTGTAAAATTTGATTATGGGTTAGAATATATCTTGGGGTATAGAATCACCCAAGAGTCAATGGCAATGCCCTCTCTATAAGATTATATCAATGATAAGCTTGTTGTTTTGTGTTTGATGAAGGAAGGGAAGGAAGAAATTGGGGAGAAAAGGAGAAAGAAAAAAGAAAGAGAAGTGGAAAGGTTAATGCTCAAGGAGTATCATCTGAGTGTTTGATGTAGCTCTGCATAAAGATGAGTCATTTTTCTGGATTTAGGGGAGAAAATTATTTCTTTAGAATGTGTTCTTTCTTGGTTGTGACCATACCGGTTTTCAGTATTAAGGTTACAAAGAATGAAAATAATTATTAAAGGAGAATTATTATTATTATTTTATTATTATTATTAAGATTATTATCAGTCTTAAGGTTTATGCTTGGGTATGTCAACTCAATATTTATTCCCAATATTTTTCCAGCAATCGATGTGTTTTCCACTCCTGGAGAACTGGTGGTATAGCAAAGTAGTTTTTGTCAGTGATTTGAGAGCTCTCCAGATGAACTTATGTTAACAATCATATTGCACTACACTGGCAGGCTTAAGGCCTCAGTTAGCTATAGTTTATCATCTTTCTTGATGGGGTCCTAGAAAAAGCATCATTGATCTTCCCATTCCTTGTGGCAAGTAACTTTTAATTGAAAGGAAGGATTGTTAGCTGCTTGAATCGTCTTTTATTTTCTCACCCAATCAAGGTATCTTTCTTGAGAAGCGTTAGTGGGAACCACACATTTATTTACTGAAAAATAATTTTTATTTTTTAGATGCTTTTTGCTCTAGGCAGACTCAATTTCTCCACTCTTCTGTATCCTCATAATGTCAACATTCATAAGACACAGATGGCAGTGCTTATTGCTACTCTGTCTTCATTCTTCTTAAAGGAAAATCCTAGGCATCATTAGAGAGAATTACACATCATTGTCACTATTCTCTGGTTCCCAGGATGCAGGGCCATCATTCATTCATTATGCACAACTCTGATGCATCCTAACAAAATTGCTGGGATCTTCTCTTTGGGACTATTACCCAAAAGGTTCCTCAGGATAGAATTTCTTATTTGAATTATAATAATTCAAAAGGATATTTGCTAGAGAACAGGAAACAATCAATAATATATACTGTCAGCAGCTCACCATTCTAATCATGTCTTCCATGCAATCTTAAGTTAAAAGATGAAACAGAAGGCTACACCATCATTAAAATGTGTACTCTGGCATGCTCCTTCTCTGGAGAGAATACTTCATCAGAAGACATGCCAGGAAGTAGCTGGCTTCTAGTAATGCAAAGCTCCCTTCCTTGAGATAGTTGTTCAGAGCTGGTGATTTAATCTGGAGCCCTATAACAAAGAAAGCTAACTTTGCTTAGAGGATATGAATCTCATGTGTTTTGTGCTCTTACCCATAATACTAACCAGGCAAAGATGTAAGGGGCAATGTACCATATCATATTCTGAAACAGTAATTCTTGAGTAATCATTCCATTGAATGACTATAGTTGAGTGAAAATGTCTCAAGGTTTAGTAATAAACACCAACCTTCAGATTACTGAATTTCTTCTGAAGCATCAATCGTCCATGAAAAAAGAAGTAAGTACTGATCTCCAAACTTATAAACATAGCATAACCTGCTGGATACCTTGAATTTCATGCATGGTATGTTTTGCTTAAGGAACCATTTTTTAAAATTTATTTAAAATTCTACATTGGCGCTTCCAAAATTAGATCAAGTACAGAGAATTTTTTCCTTCTTTAACTAATATGTATGTATGTAGGAGTGTGTGTGTGTGTGTGTGTGTGTATAGAGGGAGGGAGAGGGAGAGGGAGAGGGAGAGGGAGAGGGAGAGGGAGAGAGGGAGAGGGAGAGGGAGAGGGAGAGAGAGAGGGAGAGAGAGAGAGAGAGAGAGAGAGAGAGAGAAAACCAGTGAGATATATTCTCAGTGGACTACAAGTTCTGAAGGATCTCTGAAAACTTGAAAATAGACTGTAAGCCTCAGAGGGAAGACAGTCTCAGAATGAAACTACAGTCAAAGTTAAATGAGGAGAAGATGGCGTTAGTGTAGGAGGGCGCACACTGCAAGCTCCCAGAGCAAGGCGGATTGGGGACAGGGTCCTGCCCGGGGGTCAGTGCTGTGCACGCGTGGAGTGAGAGACTTGGGACATCTATCTGTACGGATCGGCGGCGTGGACCGAACGGTGTAGATTCGTGAGTTTTGAGGCTGCCGGTGGAGGTTGGCACAGGCAGCTGAGCCCCGCGGTTAGGGAAAAAAAATAAAATAAAACGGCCATTTTGAGCCATGGGCGGAGCGAAAAAGTTTTATTTTCTGGGGAGCTGGCTGCCTGGCGCCCCTTGGACCTTGTGTGAATAGAGCAAACGAGCTAATCAGCACCCAGTGAACTGGAGGGGGGATTTTGGTCGGGCAACGCAACTGATTTCCCTAGCCACCCAGGGATAAGACCCGGGCTGCTGCGGAGCCAAGAGGAAGGGACACTTCCCAAAAAAGGGAGGGTTCGGTTCGAAGACAGGGAAGGGTATTTTATATTTTTAGACATCGATCTGGCTGCCTGAACCGCCCCATAGCTTTGGGGAGCAGATAAGCCGACCTGAAGCAGCATTAGGCTGAAAGCAGACGCGAATCTGCACTCAAACTGATTTACTGAGCAGCCCGGTGACGCTCGAGCTCGGCGCCAGAAGGGGTGGAATCCGCCATCTTTAGCACTCCTCACTGACTAACATCAGAGCTTCAGATAACCTGGGGAGTCCAGAAAGTGGGACGTGCTTGATTAATTTCCACGGGCCCAGCTAGGGTCCCTTCTGTAAGGGGGTTGGTCTAGAGGAGGAATTATTTTGGGTCCTACATTTGGCTAAAAAAAAAAAAAGTGAGGTCACCTCAACAAATGAAAAATAAATTCTTTTTAATTTAGTTTAATAGCTAAAAGCTGCTTCAGGACCTGCATATAGAACCCTGTGGGGAAATTCATTGATAAACACAAGTAGGCAGGAAGGATCCACGTGGACCCTAGGGGAATCATTGACCCCCCTTAGCTCTGTTTGACTGCTTGCCTGTGTGGATCTTTGCTTTCTCTCTGTTACTTTCTGGTCTATTGCTATTATTCCCGTTTTCCTCCCCCCTTCATTTTTCCTTCTATTTTTTTTTTTAATAGGTGCTGCCAGCTGGTTGCTTATTTGCTGGGCTTCTTATTCAGTAATTTCCTACTCGCTGTATATATTGATTCTGTATTACAAACTATCGCTTATCCTTCCTGCATTTTGCTGCCTTCTGTTTTCTGTTGTGGCTCTTAGAGACAACATTTTTTCATAGGCGCACAACTTAAGGGTGTCAATCTTAATCCCAACTATTTTGTTTTCTTCTTCTTTTTTCTTTTTTTTTTTTATTAGTATTAACTTTTTCCTTTCAGACCTTTCTCTACTATTTCTCTCCCTCCTCATAATTCTAGCCTTCTCAATCACTATATATATATATATATATATATATATATATATATATATAT
>JAKSZT010053809.1:1962735-1978663 GCA_026826555.1 Tolypeutes matacus
ATCACTATATATATATATATATATATATATATATATATATATATTCCTCCATTTGCTTTCCCAGTCCATTGTAGGAACTCCATATTTTTTCCTAGTACTCTACACGGCCTACTCAAGTTAAATATTCATCTCATTAAGTCCCATTTTGCCCCTCTTCTAACTTTTATCAATATTTCTATTATCCTTCTGCCTTCCTTACATCTTTTGATTCCCCTGGCCCTAACCTTTTGCCTTCAAGGGAACATAGAAAGAAGCAAGGAAATAAAATAAGAAGAAAAACTGCCAAAGAGAAAACTTAACTCACACGCAGAACCAACAGCTAAATAAAATTCTAGAGCATAGAGAAAAGCTAATCAACTGAACAAACCCATCAAGATAATATGATGACCAGAGGGCAACAGAAAAATGCAAATGACTCTGAGAAACTGGAAAACATGGACCAGTCGAGTGCACAAAATAAAAACCAGGAAGCAATGCAGTACATCGAACAACTAATCAAAGCTATCCAAACAAATATCATGGACCAACTTAAAGAACTGAAGGAAGAGATTAAGGATATAAAGAAGACACTGGGAGAACATACTGAAAAAATAGCTAACACACCTAAAAAGGTAATGGATATGATGGCGAACAAAGACACAAGTCAAGAAATGAAAAAGACGCTGGACTCACACGGCAGCAGAATTGAACAGGCAGAGGAAAGAATTAGTGATATGGAAGACAATACAGTTAAAATCAAAGCAATTGCAGAAAAGATAGACAAAAAGATAGAAAAAATCCAGTATGGTCTCAGGGAATTAACCGATAATGCAAGACGCACAAACATACGCATTATGGGCATCCCAGAAGGAGAAGAGAAGGGAAAGGGAACAGAAGGAGTGTTGAAGGAAGTTATGGCTGAAAACTTCCCAACTCTATTGAGAGAGATGGATGTGCAGATCCAGGAAGCACAGCGCACCCCAAATAGTATAAATCCCAGCAGGCCAACTCCAAGACATATATTTGTCAAATTGTCCAATGCTCAAGACAAAGAGAAAATACTCAAGGCAGCAAGAGAAAAGAGAACCATAACATACAAGGGAAGCACAATAAGATTAAGAGCTGATTTCTCAGCTGAAATCATGAAGGCAAGAAAACAGTGGTATGACATAGTCAAAAAACTTCCAGCCACAAATTCTCTATCCGGCAAAATTGGCATTCAAAAATGATGGAGACTTCAAAATATTCACAGATAAACACCAATTAAGAGAGTATGTCAAGAAGAAACCAGCACTTCAAGAAATACTAAAGGAATCTCTACAAGTTGAAAGGAAAAAACAAAGGAGAGAGAGTTGTAGGAGAGTTTAAAAACAACTGAAAACTCAAAAAGAGAAACAAAACAACATATGACATACATTAACCCAAAGAAAAAATGACTGAAGTAAGAAATTCGTTACGAGTAATAACACTGAATGTTAATGGATTAAATTCACCAATCAAAAGACACAGATTGGCAGAATGGATAAGAAAATATGATCCATCTATATGCTGTCTACAAGAAACCCACCTTTGGCCCAGGGATTCAAGGAGGCTGAAAGTGAATGGCTGGAAAACCATTTTACAAGCTAACAATAGCCAAAAAAGGGCAGGAGTAGCTATTCTAATATCAGACAAAATAGACTTTAAATGCAAACTATTGTAAGAGACAAAGATGGACACTACATATTAGTAAAAGGAGTAATCTCTCAAGAAGAGAGAACAATCATCAACATTTACGCACCTAATCGAGGTGCCTCAAAATACGTGCGGCAAACTCTGAAAAAACTAAGAGGAGAAATAAATTCCTCTACAATTATAGCAGGGGACTTCAACACACCACTATCATCATTAGACAGAACATCTAGGCAGAGAATTCATAAAGAAACTAAGGCACTCAACAATACATTAGAAGATTTGGACTTAATAGACATATACAGAACACTTCACCCAAATACAGCGGGATTTACATTCTTCTCCAGTGCACATGGAACATACTACAAAATAGACCACATGCTAGGCCACAAAACAAAACTCAATGAATTCAGAAAGATTAAGATTATACAAAGTAATTTCTCTGACCACAACGGAATGAAGTTGGAAATCTTTAAGGGCCAGAGAAACAAGTTAGGCACAAGGATATGGAAGTTAAACAACACACTCTTAGACAAACAGTGGGTCAAAGAGGAAATTTCAAAAGAAATCAGTAACTACCTTGAAACTAATGAAAACAACAACACAACATATCAAAACCTATGGGATGCAGCGAAAGCAGTCCTGAGAGGGAAGTTCATAGCCATAAATCCATATATTAAAAAAGAAGAAAGAGCTAAAATTGAAGACCTAACTGCACACTTGGAGGAATTGGAAAAACAACAACAAACTAAACCTAAAGGAAGTAGAAAACAGGAAATAACAAAGATTAGAGCAGATCTAAATGAAATAGAGAATAAGAAAGCACTGGAAACAATAAACAAAACCAAAAGCTGGTTCTTTGAGAATATCAAAAATATTGACAAACCCTTAGCCAGACTAACAAAGAAAAATAGAGAACAGATGCAAATACATAAAATAAGGAATGAGCAAGGTGATATCACTACTGACCCTACAGAAATAAAGAGTATCATAAGAGGATACTTTGAAAAATTATATGCCAACAAGAATGACAATTTAGAGGAAATGGAGAAGTTCTAGAAACCAACAAACATCCGACATTGATGAAAGAAGAAATAGATGAACTCAACAGCCCAATTACAAGTAAAGAGATAGACTCAGTCATTAAAAACCTCCCAACTAAGAAGAGTCCAGGACCAGATGGCTTCACAGCTGAATTCTACCAAACATTCCAGAAAGAGCTAACACCAATTCTACTTAAGCTCTTCCAAAAAATAGAAGTAGAAGGAATATTACCTAACTCATTCTATGATGCCAACATTACCCTAATACCAAAACCAAATAAAGATACCACAAGAAAGGAAAATTACAGACCAATATCTCTAATGAACCTAGATGCTAAAATCCTTAACAAAATACTTGCTAATCGCATTCAGCAACATATCAAAAGGATTATACACCATGACCAAGTGGGTTTAATCCTAGGTATGCAAGGATGGTTCAATATAAGAAAATCAATCAATGTAATACACCACATAAACAAACTGAAAGAAATAAATCACATGATCATCTCTATAGATGCCGAAAAAGCATTTGACAAAATACAGCACTCTTTCCTCATAAAAACACTACAAAAGATAGGAATAGATGGAAACTAAAAAAACAGGAGACACTAAATGTTGGACAGGATGTGGAGGAATAGGAACCCTCATCCACTGCTGGTGGGACTGCGGTATGGTCCAGCCACTGTGGAGGACAGTTTGTCGGTTCCTCAGAAAACTAGCAATAGATCTTTTGTATGATCCAGCAATTCCACTGCTGGGTATATACCCAGAAGAACTGAAAACAAAGATACAAACAGATATATGCACACCAATATTCATAGCGGCATTGTTCACCATTGCCAAAAGTTGGAATCAGCCCCAGTGCCCATCAACAGACGAATGGATAAGCAAAATGTGGTACATACATACAATGGAATATTACTCAGCTGTAAGAAGGAACAAAGTGCTATCACATGGAATAACGTGGATGAATCTTGAAGACCTTATGTTGAGTGAAGCAAGCCAGGCACTGAAGGATGAACAGTATATGACCTCACTGATCTGAACTGAGGAAAGTGAGCAGTCTCTGAGAACCATTGAAAGATAGGTTAACAAAGGAGAGTAAGAGAAGAGCAGGCTTTGAGCCATCACCCATATGGACATAATCTATGGTAAAGGGATAGAGTGTGGTTGCATGTTGGGGGATGGGGCAGATGAGTGGTGGTGTTCCTGGGTTTGGTGGTGCAGCACTGGGGGGTGGGTGGATTAGGAAGGGCTGGTTTGAATCCCCAGAGCATGTAACTGTGAATCTTGACATTCCATGGGTTGGGAGAGGGGGGTATCATGGGCCCTGGGGGGCTGGGGAGAAGAGAACAGTCAAGATCTAATGGGTTGTTAGGTGGTCATGGGGAAGGTTTTTCATTACCTTACAGTAATGGACACAGGACATGGTAAATATCATCAAAATTATTAAACTGTATCATCTAATTTGTAAACTATAATGTAAATCACTGACAATGTTTAGTTGCTATATTTTGCTATTTGCATAACAGTTATAACAATGCTAACAACCAAAAAAAAAGGGGGGCGGAGTTAATAAGGGGTGGGGAAGGGGGGGTGGTTTGGTATCTGGGAGTCTCCGGCACTCCGTGTGTGACTTTGCTGTGACCTAAACTTCTTCGAAAATTAAATGAAAAATTGGGAGACAATGGGGATTGAGAGGAGGAAGGTGTCATGGCACACCAGACATCCGATAATACAGTGATAAAGGGTAGGAAAAAAGGGAAAAAAGAAAAGAGAAAGGAAAAAAAATGAATATATATATATATTTTTTTTTTTAAAGGCATTTCCTTTGCTTTTTTGCCCCTTTTTGAATGTCCCAATCCACTAATTATATTTTATTTTGTTTTGTTCTTTGTTTGATTATTTGTTTTTTTTTCCTTCTCTCTCTTTTTTTTTTCCCCCGAGTTTCCTTATGTTTGTCTCTTGCATGTACGCTTATCACACTTGTTTCTTTTTCCTAGTAAGTGTATTTGATTATTTTATGGACTAAATGTTCATGGAGGAACTGGATCACTGAAGGGTTACAATGGGTACTGCGGGGGATTATTGGGGGGGGGTTTCCTGGGGATTGGTTCATCCGAATATACATGAAAGATATACAAAATCATTCAAAGGATCGGGGGATGGGGCATGGTCACGATGGGTGGATAATCACACAATAAATGAGGAAATCTGAATTCCTAGCCTGGAGAGCTCTGTCACAGTCTCCAAGGGAGCAGCAATAGTCCTCTGAGTGTAGGGACAGTGCCTGTCAAAATAGGATGACCCACTGATGTTTTTTTTTGTTTTGTTTTGTTTTTTGTTTTTTGTTTTTTATTGATGACTACCCTTGTGAGTCTTTGCTCTTGTAAATGAGACTTAGCCTGCAGTTGTGGGGTGCCTAAGGGTTGCCACCTGAGAGCCTCCTTGTTGCTCAAATGTGGCCTCTCTCTAAGCCAAACTCAGCATATGATTGCATTACCTTCCCCCCAACGTGGGACATGACTCCCGGGGATGAGCCTTTCTGACAACGAGGGATTAATACCAAGTGCCAACTGGCAGCTTTGCACAGTGGCAGTATCATAGCCAATGAGGTTTATCAGAGGCACGATTATTGCTAATTGAAAACTTTTCCCAAGTACCAACTGGCAACACAACTGGAAAAAGACCTTGAATAAAAGGGGGAAATGGTAAAGACAAATGAGTTCAAGTGGCTAAGAGACTTCAAAGAGAGTCGGGAGGTCATCCCAGAGGTAACTCTTACGCACACCTCAGTAGGAGCTCATAGAACATCTAAGTGCCTATCACCCCACTCATTGGGGTTCCTGAGAGCTCCGGAGACACCCTGGTCCTATATAAGGGGGGATAGCTCCAGAGACTGATGCCTTATCAGTGGGTTCTATTTTGTAATCTGTGCTCCTGAGAGTGACAGAATTGGACTCAAATAAGTCCTCCCTGCACATGGTTCACCAGTCCCTTCTATTCAAACCTATATGCGATGCTGGAGTTTTTAGGTATACTTCCAGAGACTGGAGCCTCCAGCCTACCTATGTGCCAGGTGTTCATGAAATCTAGGTGGAGCTGCAACTCCTACCCTACAGCTCAATGGACTCATCCAAGTCACCTGTTGAGGAGACAACGATGGGAAATGGCCATCCCAGGGAATGGAGAGGGCCTGCATCTGCAGGCAGGATCATCCCACCCACCATATCCATGGGATATAAGCCCTCTCTCACTTGGAGTTGGAGTGAACATCACCATCCCAGTCCCCTCAGGATTGGGGGAAGAACTATGGACTAGAGTGGACTTGATGGTATTCTCTTGTTCACATATGGTGATTCTAGCAATGCAAGAAATAATAACAATGAGGTGGTGCCAGTGGCCACTTGACACTTTTGGGGTAGGGAGGTGATGAGCAGTTGAAATACAGTGGCTTCTTTGGGAGTTGGAGGTTGTCCTGAGTACTGTTGTGGCAACGGATATAGGCCATTTTAAATCAGCACACACCACTCAGAACCGAGTGGGAGAGAGTGTGGTCTACAGTGTTAACTGTGGTCTATGGTTGGTGGCAAGGCTCCAGGATGTGTAAGTTCATTGAGGGTGGTGGGCCACACTGTGGGAGATGTTTGTGTGGGATGTGATGGGAGGTGTGGGAGGTGGGCAACATGGGAATCCCAATGGGTTTCATGTAATATTTTGGGTAATCTAAGCACCTCTTAAAATATATGTATATATATATATATAAACAACATTTTTGTAAGCAAATACACATATATGCATATATATTTATATATCATTTTGCAAATATTTGTATGTATTTTGAGAATTTTGATTTTTACCCATAATAAAAAAAAAATGTTAAATGAGGAAACATTATGCCATCACAGAGGGAAGATCAGCACCAAAGGCACTGAATACCAGGAAATATAACAAATTAGAAGCAGGCAGAGGTTTAAGAAACTAACAAGGTAATTAGGTGAGTTTCTCTGCATACATATCCAGCTATTTTAGCCTCTGTGCTTATCCTTTTAGACCAAGTGGCAAAAACAGATATATGTACACCAATGTTCATAGCAACATTATTGACAATTCCTAAGAGATGACAGCAACCCTAGTGTCCATGAACAGATAAATGGATAGACAAAAATATAGGATATCCATACAATGGAATATTATTCAGCCCTAAGAAGGAATAAAGTTCTGATATATGCAACAACATGGATGAAAGTTAGAGCCATCCTGTTGAGTGAAATAAGCCAGGCACAAAAAGACACATATTGTATGAGCTAACTGCTATGAAATAAATAGAGTGACCAAATTCATAGAGACAAAAATAGATCACAGGCTATCAGGGGTGAGAGTGAGGAATGGAGAATTAATGCTTAATGAGTACAGAGGTTTTCTTTGTAGTGATTGAAAAGTTTTGATAATGGATGATGGTGATGCTAGCAGAATATTGTGAATGTAATTAATATCACTGAATTATATACTTGAAAGTGATTAAAATGGGAAATATTATTCTTATATATATTGTATATGTTACCACAATATAAATTTTTAAAAAAGAAAAAACAGAAGAAAACATTTCCATAAAACTTTAAAAAATGCAATTAGAAATCATGGTGAAAATTGTTAAAATTATAAACCCAAAGAACAAGCCACCATATATCTTCCTCAGGTTACCTTAATAGCTTACTAATTTTTCTCCCTGCTTCCATCCTTGTCCCTCTACAAACTTTTCTTAACAGAGTAGTATGAAAGATCCCTTTACATTTATGACTTAGGTTATGTCTTTTTCCTGTTCAAAGCACTCTACTCATTGATTGTCATACCTGAATAAAATCATAGGTCCTTCTCATGTCTTCTAGTGCTCTGTAAAATGTGCCCAAGCCTGCCTCTCAAACCCTATCTCTTCTCATTCACTTTTTCCTCAACAGGTTCCAGCCACACTGGCTCCCTTGTTACACATTTCCCTTCAGTGCATTTGCACCTAATCTTTCTTTAGATGACTGCATGGTCCATACCCACACTTGACTCAAGTCTCTGTTCAATTGTCTCTTCCTTGAAGAGTCCTCCTGACCACTCTATCTAAATTAGTACCTTCCTTACCCTCGTTTCTCTAAGCAAACTTTAATTTTTTTTCATAGCAATCATTAGCACTCAACATCAGCTTAGTTTGCTAAAGCTGCTGTAATAAAATACCCCAAACTGGGCCGCTTAAAACAACAGAAATTAATTGACTCACAGTTCTGGAGTCTAGAAGTCTGAAATCAAGGTGTCATCATGGCCATGCTCCCTCTGATGCCTCTAGGAAAGAATCTGTTACTTGCCTTTCTTCTATTTTCTGATTATTTGTCAGCAATCTTTGGGCTTCAATCTCTGTCTCCATTTTCAGATAGTCATATTTTCTCTCTGTGTGTAGTCATATTTTCTCTCTGTGTGTTCAACTTTCATCTTCTTATAAGGACACTAGTTATATTGTATTAAGAGTCCACTCTAATCCAGTTTGAACTCTATAACTAGCATCTTCAAAGAGCCTACTTCTTAATAAGTTCACATTCACAGGAGCAGGAAATGGGACTTGAAAATGTCTTAGAGGCACAATTCACCCCATAATAGTCAGTTTAAACTGTCTTACTCACTAAAATGTACCTCCATGAGGGCAGACTTTTTTTTGAACTCACTAGTTCTAGGACCTAGAAATTGTCTGGCATTTAATAACCTTTTAATGCATAGTTGTTGAATATTGATTGAATGAATACCACACAGGCACCAAAAAAAGCAAAAAAGTGATTTAGTGAGCTGGAAGGTCAAACTGAGAAATTCTCTTAGAAAATAATAAAAGAGATGCCATATAAATGACAAATTAAGGTGCATGAAAATTTACATATATTCTAATATCTTTAAAATCAGAGTTGCAGAAGGAGAGAGTACCAAGAATGTAGTAAAATAATATTGAGGACAAAATAACTAGATAACTAGAATTTTCAACAACTGAAGAAAGATCAGAATGCTCAGATTGAAGGACATATTGAATGTGGAGTGGTTTCTATTTAAAAAAAACATATATTAAGCCCACACAGGGATCTATTGTGGTACTATTTCAGAAATGCAAAATACATAATTATAAATCTTAGCAGAAGTGTGCTAAATCTTTGCAGAAAAAAAACTAGAATTTTACTGATAGCATCAATGAAGACCTATATAAATTGAGATCTATCCCATGATCTTGAATGTGAATATTAAAATTTTAAATATGTAAATTCATCCTATATTAATCAATGTAATGCAATACCAATGACAAACTAAATGGAAATTTTCATGGAACTCCAGGAGCTGAGTTTAACCCTCATATGGAATAGGGCATTATCTAGGAAGCTTTCACCATCAAATATTAGAAAGCCCTTATTCAAGGTAATTCAAGTAATAGGGAATAGCTGTTATCTCATATATATGAAAGTCCAGATATCAGGCAGAATCCATTGAAGGTATACTCTGTGTATCAAAATGTCATCAAGGACCCAATCACTTTCCATCTCACTCCTCTGCAGTTCTTGTCATTAGCTTCATTCCCAGGCTAATAAGATGATGTTATGGTTAGGTTCATATGTCAACTTGGCCAGGTGATGGTGTCTAATTGGTTGGTTAAGTAAGCAGTGTCCTGATTGTTACTAGGAAGACATTTCACTGACTTAAACCATCAGTAGATTCACTGCATCTACAGCTGATTACATCTACAATCAACTGAGGATATTGCCTTCAACAATGAGAGATGTCTTTTCCACTCAGTCCAAGGCTGTAAAAGGAGAAGTGATTATGTCAGCAGTCACAAGAGAGAAATGCAATCTCTTCTTCATCCAGCCAGCTTCTCCTGAGAAATTCATTGAAAACCTTCATTGGAGTTCCCTGCCTATAACCTACCCTATGGAATTTGGACTTGTGCATCCCTACAGCTAAAGGAGACAATTTTTATAAAAATCTCATAATATTTATAGATATCACTTGTTAGTTCTGTTTCCCTAGAGAACTCTAACTAATACATCTCTGGTTCCGGGAATGGTTCCTGAGGAATAGAATTTAAGGATGAGATTTCTGAATTGATTCCATGATTTTTGGAATTGATTCTCTAATCTGATTAGATTCAAAGGCACTAATGACTTTATTTTCAATAATCAAGGTGACATTGAAAGTCCATGGTTTGAGATGGCAACAGAGATATGCAAAATATACTATTTCATAAGGCTACTCATATGCTTATAAGAGGCAAGGCTCTCAGTGAGAGTGTTTTGGACACCTTAACAGAGTTTTGTGTAGTGAAAAAGTATAATGATGTTAGCTGATTGCACCTAAATATGCTAGATACTGTTATGAAAGAAGGAGATGAGCTGAAGGCTTCAAATTTGCAACTTAAAGCACATGAAGGACATGAAAGTATCTATGTGTGCACTGAAAGAAAATCTTAGTTCATGTAGCCACAGATTTGAGATCCAGAGTCTCATTGTGCGAGCAGCTGAATTACAATGTAAACTAAATTCTCAACTGTGTAAAGTGTCTGCTTTTAAAGTGATGGCATTGATTGGAAAGGAATGGGATCCCATAAATTGGAATGAGGTCATATGTGTTGATAATAAACCCTAGATTCATCTGAGTTTTTGCCAGAAAAGCCTGTAATGGTATGCCTTAAGGGAACAGGTACAAGACCTCTAGGCTATCATGAGGAAACAGCCCTTCAAACCAGAGCCATAACGATTAACTCTGATATGCCTGATAGATCTGTAACTACTCCTCTAGGCAAACGGCTTTCACACCTCTGTCTGTAGAGATTAATCTTGTTTCACCAGATGAAACTGCAGAGGAATTCCCTGAGGTAATTGGCTTGCAAGACACTTCTAATTCTTCTCCTGACCCACTGCCATTACCCCTCTTTCCTCCAGATCTATAACTAGAATGAAGTCCCAACAGGACACAAAAAGTGAGGATCAAAGTGTAACCCATGAAGAGGTACACCATAGTCCAAAAGAACTGCATGCATTTTATAATTTATAGACAGAAATCAGTGGAATACATATGGGAATGGATATTAAGAGTATGTGATAATGGTGGAAGGAATATATTAAGTTGAATCAGGCTGAATTTATTGATATGAGTCCACTAAACAGATATTATTGATTCAATGGTGTAGCACTAGGGGTTAGAAAGGGCTCTAATAGTTTCTTCAGGTGGTTGGCTGAAACATGGACCAAAAGGTGGCTGACATTACCTGAGGTCAAAATCCCAAAACTACCATGATATAATGTAGATGAGGGGATCCAAAGGCTTAGAAAGATTGGCATGCTAGAGTGGATTTATCATAAGATCTTCTCACCCACCCCAGTAATATCAAGAAGACATATATTTCAGCAGGGCTATGAGGAACAAATTTGTGAAACTAACTCCATCTTCCCAAAAGAGCTCTGTGGTTTCTCTTCTCTGTAGGACAGATATTACCATGGAAACTGCTGTCACTGAACTGGGATCCTTAATCACAATGGGAAGAATGGGATCCCAGATTCACAGAAGTCAAGAGGCAGCACTTATTTACCAAAGACAAGGTGGGCTGACTATAATAATGGACATCAGACTCAAAGCAGTAATCATAATACTCTGACTCACAGAGACCTAAGGTGTTAGCAAGTAAATCATGGAGTAACTAAAAGTAAAATAGTCAGTTTACTAAATTCCTTCTTGATTTCTCTACGAAAATGTGTTCTAGGTCAAGTGAACAAAAGTATAACTTAAATTACAAAAACAGAGAGTAGTGCCTCTTAATCAGTTCCCCGACTTGAGCGATTACAGACCCAGAAACCCTTGAATGAGGGGAAAGCCGGGTCCTCTTGAGGAAGGATCCTGTAACACTGACAAAAAATTATGCCATTAATATTCCTCCTAGCTTTCCCCAAAGAGACCTATAGCCTTTTACCAGGATAACTGTGCATTGGGAAAAAGGAAATTATCAGACATTTAGGGGCCTATTAGACACTAGCTCAGAAGTGACATTAATTCTATGAGACCCAAAACATCCCTGTGGTCAACCAGTCAGAGTAGGGATTTATGGAGGACAAGTTTGGAATTGTAGCTAAGGCCCAGCTCACAGTGGTTCCAGGGCATCCCCATGCCCATCCTATAGTTATTCTCCAAGTTTTGAAATGGATAATTAGAATAGTCATACACAGCAACTGGCCCTAATCCCCACATTGGTTCCATGACTGTGCAGTGAGGGTTACAATGTTCAGAAAGGCCTAGTGGAAGCAGCTAGAACAGCACATACCTAGAAAAATTGTAAATCAAAAGCAATACCACATTACTAGTGGGATTGCAGAAATCGGTGCCACTCTCAAGTACTTGAAGGATTCAGGGCAAATGATTCCCAACATATCCCATTCAACTCTACTATTTGTCCTGTGCAGAAAACAGATGGATCTTGGAGTTTGACAGTGGATAATCATAAACTTAACCAGGTGGTGACTCTGATTGCAGGTGCTGTTCCAGATGTGGTATTTTTACTTGAGCAAATTGACACATCTGTTGGTACTCAGTATATATCTACTGATCTGACAAATGCTTTATTGTCATTTGCTACTAGTAAAGTCCACCAGAAACAGTTTGCTTTCAGCTGGCAAGACCTGCAATACAGCTACAGTATTTTACCTCAGGGGTATATCAACTCACCAGCTCTATGTCATAATCTACTCTTCAGTGAACTTAATTGTGTTTCCCTCCCACAGGACATCACGCTGTTCCATTAAACTGATGATATCATATGGATTGGACCTGGTGAGCAAGAAATAGCAACTACCATAGACTTAATTAATAAGCTATTTTCATGTCAGAGGATGGAAGATAAATCCAACAAAATACATGAGCCTTCCACCTTAGTGAAATTTCTAGGTGTCCAGTGGTGTGGGGCAGGTTGTGATATCACTTCTAAGGTGAAGGATGAGCTGTTATACCTGGCCCTTTCTATGACCAAAAAAGAGATAGAGTGCCTAGTTGTCTTTTCTGGATTTTGGAGGCAACATATTGCTAATTTGGGTGTGCTATTGTGGCCCAGTTACTGAAAGACATATAAAGCTGCTAGTTTGGAGTGGAGACTAGAACAGAAGGAGGCTGTGCAACAGGTCCAGGCTGCTGTGCAAGCTACTCTGCCATTTGGGCCATATGATCCAGAAGATCACATGGTGCTGAAAAATCACAGTGGCAAATGAAAAGATGTTGCCTGGAACATTTGGCAGGTCCCTAATTTAGAATTACAACACACATCCTTAGGATTTTGGGGTAAATCCTTGCTATCCTCTGCAGATAATTATTCCACTTTTGAGAAAGAGTCTTTGGCCTGCTACTGGGACTTAGTAGAGACCAAATACTTAACCATCAGTCACCAATGTACCATAAGACCTGAGTTGCCTTGTTTAGTTTCCGAGGATGCTTAAAGCAAATACATGAAATTGTTCATCTTTAAGCAATGTGAATTAATTAGCTTAAAGTTTGAGGGCAAGAAAGTGTCCGAACCAAGCCATCATCAAGACAATCCTTTCTTCCTTAAAACCAGCTGCCAGTGATCCTTGGCTCCATTGCCACATGGCAAAGCACATGGTGGTGTCTGCTGTTCTCTACCTTCTCTTCTGGGTTTCAATGATTTCAGCTTCATCCCACAGCTTTCTCTCTGTCTCTCTGTCTCTCTCTCGTTCTCAGTATTCATTTCATTTATACAGGACTCCAGTAATAGGATTAAGTCTTATCATGAATGAAGTGGGTCACACCTTAACTGAAGTAGCCTTATCAAAATATCCTACCTACAATGGTTTTACAGACACAGGATTGGATTAGATTGAGGAACATGTTTCTCTGGGGGTACATACAGCTTCAAACCCCACACCTATCATGCATTGGGTTTTGCTTTGATCTGCCAAACCATAAAGTTAAGTGTGCACAGCAGCACTCCATCATAAAATGGAAGTGGTATATATGAGGTAAGGTTCAAGTAGGCTCTTAAGATGCAAGTAAGTTATAGTTATATGAAGAAGTTGCCCAAATGCCCATAGACCCCCACTCCTGCCATATTACATGCTCTTTCCAAGTTCACAGCTATCGGTTTTGGGGGAGTTCCTTACAATCAGTTGACAGAGGAAAAAAACCTCAAACTTGTTTTAGACCTAGTTCTGCATGATATGCAGGTACGACCTGAGAGTGGACAGCTACAGCACTGAAGCCCCTTTGTGGGATGTCTCTGAAGAACAGTGGTGAATGTAAATCCTTCTAATGGATGGCACGTCAAGAAGTGCACCTGGTTGTTCATTTTCTTTAGAAGTAAAAATGGCCAGAAGTGAATTTGCATGCTGACTCAGGGGGTGTCACCAATGATTTGGCAGGATGGTCAAGGACTTGGAAGGAACATGACTGGAAAATTAGTGACAAAGAGCCTGAGATAGGGTATAGATAGATATTTCTGAGTGGGCAAACAACATGAAGACGTTTGTGTTCCAAAGGGTGACTTCAGCAGAGGAAGATTTTAATGATGAAGTATATAAGATGATTCAATCTGTGGCTATCATTCAGCCTCTTTCTCCAGCCACTCCTGTAATTGCCCAATGGGCTCATGAACAAAGTGACCATGGTGGTAGGGATGGAGGTTGTACATGGGCTCAGCAACATATAGTTCCAATCACCAAGGTTGACTTGACTACAGCCACTGCTGAGTGCCCAATCAGCCAGAAGCAGAGACCAACACTCAGAGCCTGATATAGCACCATTTCCCAAGTTGATCAACCTACTACCCGTTGGCAGGTTGATTAATTGAACGACTTCCATCATAGAAAGCAGTGTTTTGTTTTAACTAGAATAGAAACATAATCTGGATGTGGGTTTGCCTGTCCTGCATGCAATATTTCTGTCAAAGTTGCCATCCATGCATTCATATGCTGAATTTGGCTTAGAGAGAGGCCACATTTGAGCAACAAGGAGGCTCTCAGGAGGAAACCCTTAAGCACCCCATAACAATAGGTTAAGTTTCAATTTCAAGAGTCATCAATAACAAGAGCCCATGAGTGGATCATCCTCCTTTGCCAGACACTGCCCCTGCACTTGGAGAACTGCTGCTACTCCCTTGGAGAATATGGCAAAGCTCTCCAGGCTGGGAATTCAGGATTCTCTCATTTATTGAGTGGTTCTCCACCCACTGTGACCATGCCCTGTGAGCATTTGCACAATTTTATATACCTTTTATGTATGTTCAGGTGAACTTCTTCCCATGAACCCCCCATCCCTGACACCCCCCACCAATAATCCTCTCCCGCCCCAGTTGTAACCCTTCTGTGATCCAAAGATTCTTTAAAGATGAAGTCAATATAATAGCCAAATACAATTAATAGGAAAATGAAATAATAATGATGTTTAAATGTAAGAGATAAATACATGAAAACTTAAAGAAAAACTAAACTCAGCATATAAATGCATTACCTTCCTCCCAGCGTGGGACATGACTCCTAGGGATGAGCTTCCCTGGCAATGAGGGATTACTAACAAATGCCAATGGGCAATACGACTGGAAAAAGACCTTGAATAAAGGGTGAAAAGGTAAATACAAATGAGCTCATATGGCTAAGAGACTTCAGAGTGAGTCAGGAGGTCATCCCAGGGGTAATGCTTATCCACATCTCAGTAGGACCTCATAGGCTTCCAATGTGGCTATTACCCCAAACAGAGGGGCTCCTGAGGGCTCTGGAGACAGCCAGGTCCTATATCAGGGCAGATAGCGTACCTTATCAGTGGGCCCTACTTTGGGATCCTTGCTTCTTAGAGTGACCGAGTTGGACCCAAATATGTCTTCCTTGCACATAGTCCATCTGTCCCTTCTATTCAAACCTATATATGGTGCCGGAGTTTGTAGGTGTACTTCCAGAGACTGGAGTCTTTGGGCTGTCCATATGCCAGCTGGGCCCGAAATCTTGGTGGAGCTGCAACTCCTACTCTACAGCACAATGGACTCACCCTAGACACCTGGTGGGGAGAGGATGATGGACCAGCCATCCCAGGGAATGGAGAGAGTCTGCAACTGCAGGCAGGATAATCCCATGCATCTTATCCATGGGATATAAACCCCCCTCGCTTGGAGGTGGAGTGGACATCACCATCTCAGATGCCTCAGGATAGGGGAAGAGCTATGGACTAGAGTGGAC
>JAKSZT010053809.1:1988663-2085916 GCA_026826555.1 Tolypeutes matacus
CTTGCCACCAACCATAGACCACAGTTCACACTGTAGACCACACTCTCCTATTTTTTAAATGGGTTGTTTGTCTTTTTATTTTCAAGGTATAGGATTTCTTTATATATGGTAGATATTAGGCTCCTATCAGATAAATGGTTACCAAATATTTTCTCCCATTGGTTAGGCTGCCTTTTCAATTTTTGACAAATTCCTTTGAGGTGCAAAAGTTTTTAATTTGAGGAGATCCCATTTATCTATTTATTATTCCATTGCTCATGATTTGGATGTGAAATTCATGAAACCATTTCTTAACAAGATCTTATAGATATTTCCCTACACTATCTTCCAAGGTCTTTATGGTCCTGGCTCTTATATTTAGATCTTTGATTCATCTTGAGTTAAATTTTGTATAAGGTGGGAGATGATGTCCCTTTATCATTCTTTTGGATATGGATATCAAGTTCTCCAAGCACCATTTGTTGAAGATACCATTCTTTCCCAGTTGAATGGGTTTTGTGGCCTTGTCTAATATCAGATGACTCTATATGTGAGGCTCTATATCAGAACTCTCAATTCCATTTCATTGGTCAGTATGTATATCTTTGTGCCAGTACCATGCAGTTTTGACCACTGTAGCTTTGTAGTATGTTTGAAAGTCAGGTAGTGTGAGTCCTTCGATTTCATTTTTCTTTTTCAATATGTCTTTGGCTATTCTGGACCTCTTGCCCTTCCAAATAAATTTCATACTTAGTTTTTACAATCCAGTAAAAAATGCTGTGGTGACTTTTATTGGGATTGCATTAAATCAGTAGATCAGTTTGTGTAGGTTAGATACCTTAAAAAGGTCTAGTCTTCCTTTCCATGAACAGGGGATATTTTCCATTTATTTAAGTCTTCTTTGATTTTGTTTAAGAGTATTGTGTAGTTTTCTACATATAAATCATTTACATATTTAGACATATTTTTCCTAGGCATTTTATTCTTTCATTTGTTGTTGTAAATGTGATTTTGTTCTTGACTTTCTCCTCAGATTGCTCAATATTGGTGTACAGAAATGCTACTGATTTTCATTCATTGATCTTATAACCTGCATCTTTGCTGAACTTATTTATAAAATCTGGAAACTTTGTTGTAGATTTCTCAGGGCTTTCTATGTATAAGATCATGTTGTCTGCAAATAGTGAAATTTTGACTTCTTTCCAGTTTGGATGTCTTTTATATATTTTTGTTACCTAAGTGCTTGAGAAAGTACTTCAAACACAATATTATATAGGCGCAGTGAAAGTGGGCATCCTTGTCTTTTTCCCATTGTTAGAGGGAAAGATTTTAGGATTTCACCATTGAATATGATGTTAGCTGTGGATTTTTCATATATACTCTTTATCATGTTGAGGAAGTTTCCTTCCATTCCAATCTTTTGATGTCTTTTTATCAGGAAAGGGTGCTATATTTTGTCAAATGCTTTTTCTGCATCTACAGAGATGGTCATGTGATTTTTTATATTTTGATCTGTTTGTGTGGTGTATTACATTGTTTGATTTTCTTATGTTAAAACATCCTTCCATACCAGGGATAAAAGCAACTTGGTCATGGTATATAATTCGTTTGATGTGTTATTGAATACAATTAGCAAGTATTTTGTTGAGGAATTTAGCATCTAGGCTCATTATAAAGATTAGTCTACAGATTTCTTTTCTTGTGGCATCTTTATTTGGATTTGTTATTAGGATGATATTGGCATCATAGAATAAGTTAGGCAATGTTCTCTCCACTTTATTTTTTTGAAGTTTAAGCAAGTTTGATGTTAGTTATTTAAAGAATGTTCGGTAAAATTCACCTGTGAAGCCATCTGGTCCTGGGCTCTTCTTAGTTGGGAGGTTTTTGATGGCAAATTCTATTTCTTTACATGTGATTGGTCTGTTGAGTTCATCAATTTCTTCTTTCATCAGTGTAGCCTGCTTGTGTATTTCTAGGGATTTGACCATTTCCTCTATATTGTCCATCTTGTTGGCATATAATTTTTCAAAATATCCTCTTATGATGCTCTTTATTTCTGTGAGGTGAGTGGTGATATCTCCTTCCTTTTTTCTTATTTTATGTATTTGTATCTTCTGTCTTTTTTTCTTTCTTAGTCCAGCTATGTGCTTGTCAATTTTCTTAATCTTCTTGAAGAACAAGATTTTGGTTTTGTTTATTTTTCTAGTGCTTTTTTAGATTCAATTTCATTTACTTCTGCTCTAATCTTTGTTATTTCCTTCTTTCTACTTCCTTTGGGGTTAGTGTTGTTCTTTTTCTTATTCCTACAGGTGTGAAATTAGGTCTTTGATTTTAGCTCTTTCTTCATTTTTAATATAGGCATTTATGGCTATGAATTTCCTTCTCAGCACTGCTTTTGCTGCATCCCATAGGTTTTTATATGTTGTGTTGTCATTTTCATTTGTTTCAAGGGAGTTCCTGATTTCTTTTGAGATTTTTTCCTTGAACCACTGTTTGTCTAAGAGTGTGTTGTTTTACTTCCATATTTTTGTGTCTAGTGTGGTTCTGTGTCCTTTACTGATTTCCACTAACATTTCATTTAGGTCAGAGAAATTACTTTTTTCTAATTTCAATCTTTCTGAATTCATGGAGAGTTGTTCAGTGGCTTAGCATGTGGTCTACCCTGGAGAATGATCCATGTGCACTCGAGAAGAATGTATATCCCACTGTATTTCAGTGGAATCTTCTGTATATGTCCATTAGGTACAGATCCTCTAATGTATTATTCAAAGACTTTGTTTTTTATTGATTTTTTGTTGAGATGTTTTAATGGTGATAATGGTATATTAAAGTCTCCCACTATAATTGTAAAGTCATCTATTTCTCAACTTAGTTTTTCCACTTTTTGCCTCAGGTATTTTTAGGAGTCCTGGTAAGGTGCATAAATGTTTCTGATTGTTCTTTCTTCTTGATAGGTTGCCCTTTTAATTAATATATAGTGTCCATTTTTGTCTCAGAATACTTTTGCATTTACAATCTACTTTGCCCCATTTTAGGATTGCTAATCCTGTTCTTCTTTGGTTATTGTTTGCTTGTAGAATTGTTTTCCAACCATTCACTTTCAACCTCCTTGAATCCCTGGGTATAAAGTTGGTTTCTTGTAGACAGCATAAAAATGGGTTGTTTCCTTTCCATCCTGCCAATCTGTGTCTCTTGACTGGTGAGTTTAATCCATTAGCTTTCATTGTTATTAATGCCAATGAATTAATTACATTAGCTATAGTTTTGAGGGTTTATGTATGCCATATGATGTTTTTATTTATCATTTTATCTTTTTATTTGTTCTTACACTCTCCTCCAACCCTCTATCTCCTGGTTTTTACTTTTGACCTGCAGAACTCCCTTTAGCATTTCTTGAAAGGCAGGTTTCTTATGGACATACTCTCTTAATTTCTCTTCAACTGTAATATTTTAAACTTTCCCTCATTTTTGAATGCCAGCTTAGCCGGAAAGAGAATTTTTGGCTGAAAGTGTTTTTTCTTCTTTTAGCAGTTTAACTATGTCATACCACTGCCTTTTTGCTTCCATGGTTTAAGAAGAGAAATCAGCACTTAATCTTATGGAGATTCCCTTGTAGATGATGGTTCTCATCTCTCTTGCAGCTTTCAGTATTCTCTCTTTGTCCTGAGCATTGGATAATTTGACAACTATATGTATTGCAGTACAACTGTTAAAATGTATACTGTTTGGGGTGCACTGTGCTTCCTGAACATGTATGTCCATCTCCCTCAATATGGTTGCAAAATTTTCAGCCATTATTTTCTCCAATACTCCTTCTTTCCTCTTTCCCTTATCTTCTCCTTCTATGATACCCATAATACATTGTTCATGCCTTATGTGTTATCATTCAAATCCCAAAGTACCTGTTGGAGTTTTTCTTTATATTTATCTATCTATTTTACTATCTAGAGCTTATAAATGAGCTCAGTAAAGTTGCAGATTATAAGACTAATGAGAAAATATCAGTAACATTTCTATACACCAATAATGATCAATTGGAGGAGGAAATCAAGAAAGTAATCCCATTTACAAAAGTAATGAAAGAATCAAATACTTAGGAATAAATTTAACTAAAGATGTAAATGATTTGTGTGCAGAAAACTACACAACACTGTTAATAGAAATCAAAGAACAAATAAATAAAAGGAAGAATATTTTCTGTTCATGTATAGGAAGACTAAACATCTTTAAGGTGTCTATCCTACTCAAACAGATTTACAGATTTAACATTGCAATTTTATTTAAAATTGCAATAAAAACTACCACAGTATTTTTTTACTGATTGGAAAAGCTGTCTCTGAAATTCATTTGGAAGGAAAAGAGGCCCTTAATAGCCAAAAACATACAGGAAAAGAAAAATGAAATCAGAGGAGTCACACTACCTGACTTTCAAACATACTGCAAAGATACAGTGGTCAAAACTGCATGGTATTGGCACAAGGATAGACATACTGACCAGTGGAACCAAATTGAGAGTACTGATACAGATCCTCACTTATACAGTCAACTGATATTCGACAAGGCCACCAAGCCCATTCAACTGGGATAGAATGGCCTCATCAACAAATGGTGCTTGGAGAACTGGATATCCATATCCAAAATAATGATAGAGGAACACCATCTCACAGCCAATGCAAAAATTAACTCAAGATGGATCAAAGATCTAAATATTTGAGCCAAGACCATAAAAATCTTGGAAGATAATGTAGGGAAGCATCTACAGGATCTTTTATTATGAAATAGTTTCATGAATTTACACTCAAATCGCAGGCAAAAAAAGAAAAAGATAGATCATTGGAACCTCAAAATTCAAAATGTTTTCACCTGTCAAGAAAGTGAAAAGCAGCCTACTCAATAGGAGAAAATATTTGGTAACAATATATTTTATGGGGGTCTAATATCCAGTATATGTAAAAAAAAAAAAATCCTACACCTCCAAAATAAAAAGGCAAACAACAAATTTTTAAAAGGGCAAGTGATTTGAACAGACACTTCTCCAAATAAGAAATACAAATGGCTGAAAAGCACATGAAAACATTCTCAACATCACTAGCTATTAGGGAAATGCAAATCAAAACTACAATGAGATACCATCTTATACCCATTAGTCTGGTAGCTATTATAAAACAGAGGACCACAAGTGTTGGAGAGGATGTGGAGGAATGGGAACTCTCATCCATTCCTGGTTGAGATGCAGAGTGCTACAGCCATTATGGAGGACAGTTTTATGGTTCCTCAGGAAGATAACTATAGAACTGCCATATGATCCAGTAATTCCACTGCTGGTTATATACCAAGAATAATTGAAAGCAAGGAAACAAGCACATATATTCACACCAATGTTCATAGCTTCATTATTCACTATTTCCAAAAGTTGGAAACAACCCAAATGCCCATCAACAGATGAATGGATAAACAAACTGTGATATATACATATAATGGAATATTACTCAGCTGTAAGAAAGAATGCAGTAATAACACACAGGATAACATGGATATTCTTTAAGACTTTTTGTTGAGTGAAGCAAGACAGGCATTGAAGGACAAATATTACATTACCTCACTGATATGAATTAAACAAATTGAGCAAACTCACAGAGCTAGAGTCTGGAAGATAGGATTACAGTTAAATGAAAGAGAGAAGGTTGTGAGCCAATGCCCACATGGGCAAAATCTATGATAAGGTGGAAATGTGTAGTTGTGTAGTGGAGGGCATGACTGTGGTGCAATGATATTATTGGGTTGGGCAGTGCTGATTTTTCAGGTTGCTAGGGTGCGGAGGTTGGGTTGAACAGTCTATGAAACACTGGGGAAGGTTCAGGGAGGAAGCCCACTGGGGATTTGTGGGTATGTGGTTTAAACTACATTGTTGGGAATGTTCTTTTGGCAATATGGCAGGGGATGATTACAGGTTTAGAAAGTTGGATGTGGGAGGGAATTCCAGAGTGGTCACAGCTAGGCATGATTCTAGGGAGTTTGTGAGTGTTCATCTTGTCATAGTGTATTACATCAGTGGGTGGACACCACATAATGAGTGGGTAGGTGTTAGAATCCCATCCTGGGGAGGCCCACTATGTTCTCAAATGGAGGAGCTGGAGTGTTTTGAGAGCATGGGTGGTGCCTAATGGGGGAGGACAGACCAGTCTGTCAAGCCGTCATTGTTGTTGCAAGTAACTATGAATCTTGTCTTTCAAGAAATGAAGCCTGGTGTTGCCCTATGTCTCAATGGGAGGGTAAAGAGAATAGAATAAACGGAACAGGGGGCATTTTGTGGGAGATGGAAGTGTTCTGCATGATCTTGCAATGACTGATAAAGTTCTGTTAAACTTCATCAAAATTTATAAAAGTGTATGGTCCAAAATGTAAACCATAATGTAAACCATTGACCATGGTTAGCAGCTATGCTTCAATATTTGTGCATCGGTTTTAACAAATGTGCCATCCACATATAAAATGTTATTAATAGGGGAGTAGGGAAAATGGGGAGGATATTTGGTATATGAGAGTCCCCTGTATTCTGTCCGTGACTTCTTTGTAACCTAAAACTTCTTTGAAGACAAAATGGAAAAAGTAAGAGACTGGGGGAATAAATGGAAGAAAAAGTCACTGTAGATACAGGACAACAGACCTTATATTGATTAAAGCCAAAAAAATAAATATTTTTTCATCATATTTTATTATCCCAAATTTATTATTTTTATTATTTTTGTATTTTCTTTCTTAGTTTTAAAACTATCATTATTATTTCATTTTCTTATTAATTCTATTTGGCTATTTTATTGGCTTCATTTAGGAAGAAGTTTTAGATTACAGAAGGGTTACAACTGTGGCAAGGGACAATCATTGGTGCAGGGTGTCAGTGATGAGGGGTACATGGGAAGAAGCTCACCTGGGCATGCAGATAAGGCATATAAATGTGTTCAAATGTTCATGGGGCATTGTCATGGTGGGTGGAGATTCACTCAACCAGAAGAATATCAAATTCCTATCCTGAGGAGCTCTGCCACATTCTCTAATGGAGCAGCAAGAATCCCCCCAAGTACAGGGGCAATGACTAGTGAAGGAGGATAGTCCATTGATGGGCCTTTGATATTGATGACTGTGCTTATGAACCATTACTCCTGAAATTTAAACAGCCTAGTATTATAGTGTGCCTAAGAATTACCTCCTGAAACCCTCCGTGTTGCTCAAATTTAGGCCTCTCTCTAATCCAACTCAGCATAAAAATGCAATTACTTCCCCCCATTGTGGATATGACTCCTGGGGATGAGTCTCCCTGACACTGAGGGATTACTACCAAGCACCAACTAGCAGTGCATTTGGAAAAAGACCTTGATCAAAATGGGGGAAAGGTAAAGGCACATGAGTTTGTAAGTCTAAGAGACTTCAAAGTGAGTCAGGAGGACACTCCAGAGGTTATGCTTGTGCACATCTCAGGATGATCTCGTTGATAGCCAAAGTAGATACTACCCCAAATAACGGGGCTCCTGAGGGCTCTGGAGACATCTAGATATTATAGTCTGTGCACATATCTCAGGAGTTTGGTACCTTGTCAGTGGGCCCTACTTTGGAATTTATGGTCCCCAGTGTGACAGAGTTGGACTCAGATCTGACTTCTCTACACATGCCTCGTCTGTCCCTTCTATTTGAACCGATAGTTGGTGCTGGAGTTGGTAGGTGTGCACCCAAGTGACTTGAATCTTTGGGCTGTTCATGTGCCAGCTGGGCCCTGAGCCTCAGCAGAGTTGCAACACCTATTCTCCAGTTCATTGGACTCACACAGGACAACTAATAAACAAGAGATGATGGACAACCACCATACCAAGGAACCAAGAGAGTCTACAACTTCAAGCAAGAAAATCTCATCCACCAACCTTGTGGAATCGAAGTCCCCTCTCAAATATAGGAGGGGTGGGCATCACCATCCCAGAATCGTCAGGATTGGGGAATGAACTATGGACTAAAGTAGGCTTACTGGTATTCTACAATAGACTTATTGTGATTCTGCCAATGGAAGAAATTGTATCATTGATTTGGAGGCTGTGGCCACTGGAGGTTTTAAGGGCAGGGAGAGGGAAAAACAAGGGTAATACAGGGGCATTATCGAGACTTGGGAATCATCCTGATTGACATTGCAATGACAGATACAGGCCATTATATATCTTGCCATAACCTACAGAATTGTGTGGGAGAGAGTGTAAACTACAATGTAAACTCTAATCCATGCTTAGTGGCAATGCTCCAAAATGTGAATCAATTGCAATGACTCTACTACACTAAGGAAGGATGTTATTAATGTTGGAGGTGCAAGAGTGGGTCATATGGGAATCCCCTATATATTTTATCTAACATTTATGTAATCTAAGTATCTTTAAAATATATATATATATATATATATATATATATATATATTTTAAAAAAGAGCATGCAGTCACCCCATCGCCAACAAAAAAGGGTCTTTAAAGGAAAAGCAAAGTAAAAATTTGTCTTATGTTCTGCCTGTTGATTAACATAATCTTGACTAAAAGATTAAATTAAAATAAAACAAAACTTCTACTATAAATTGTGGTTAATGATCTCTAGATACATCTTTATTTAAAGAAATTAGTGCCTCAATTGTAAGCTCTGACAGCAGTCACATTGATTCTTGAGCTCTGATCTCTAATTATTATTTCTAAATTGAAATGAATAGTTTTTCTCTTCACAGAACAAATGAGAGATATGAAACTTAAATGGATATAGGAAGAAGTAAAAGGTTTGGGAAGTGAATTCATACTCAATGCTAGATTAAGTCTGATGTTTGTTTAAAAGAGTGTGTTTTGTCCTAAAATAAGATGGCTGTTTTTCATATAGTCAGGGTGGAAATACATAAGACAAGGCTTGAATGAATATAAAAAGTTGTAGAAGGTAGCATTAAGTAAGGGAATGTGTTTTGTAAAGGTGAAATTTGTCTTGAGATGAAGTAACAATTGTCTATATGGTCATGGTTCATTATAGTGTATTTGCCAAGGCATTTTCTAAACTGAAATATTGAAATGGCTGTTTCCAGGAAGCCATTATTAAATAGAAACCTGAATTGATGTTGATAATAAAAAAGTAACTTCAAAGCAGGGAAACCTTTCAGAGCCCACCTCAATCTGTATATTAAATTGGTGGTAGCGGGAAGATAATCTTGATTCAACTGGGAATCTTAGGTTTTCATAAGGTAATGGAGAAAGTAGTTTCTCCTGTACAGCTAAAATAAAATACCTGTTAATTAATGTAATCATGGTAAAGGTGAAAATGTAAAAATGAACTACTAAAATAGTTCAGTTCTTTTTATATTATGAAATGCATTGTAAGTATTTAGAGAGTGTATAAAAGAGACTTCAGTATTGTCAAAGTCTCTTGTGCATTCAAACCAGGCCTCAATACTCTGCATTGTGCCTCTCCTTTTGAGTTATCGGCTAGACGGGTCACTATGACCCCTAAAACAATAAAAGTATCTATCACATTTCTGAAAGTGCGTCTTGAGTGGATGGAAAGCCCATTACTGTTTCAGGCTCCTGTGGCTGCCAGCAATGGCTCGATATGGCCAGATTTATAATGGACAATGCTTCCAAACTGGTTGTTTCATAGTGCTGAAGGGTGCTATACACCAGGCCGGTGATAGACTGGAAATTCCCTCCAAGGGTCACTGATGCTGCATCTTGCTGGCTCTGTGAGGGATATAGCAAGTGGAGAAGCAATAATTAATAGATTTATGTAAATAGAACTTAAACACAATTGGAATTATAGCCTGCTCCCATGTAGAGACAATGTGTATGGAACTTAGATCTATTCACTGCAGGTCAAAGAGGAACTTGTGCATTGATTAGTATTAATAACTAAGGTATATACCTATGTATCCAATGAATATAATTATATCTCTTCTATTGTAGTTCATATGCAGAAATATATTGAACATGTTAAATGTCTTTGTAAACTTAATTCAATTTCTAATTAATGAACGTACTTATAAGATAAAAGAATGGCTCTCTTAAGTTTTGTCTTTATTTTGTTTGCCATATGCATGTTTTTGCCTATATTGTCTTTGTAAGTTTATGTCTAGGGCAGTGCCTCTCTTCCTACCTCTCCTAGCATAACCACTACTGTGGGAACTGGGGGTGGTAGTTTCCTAGACAGCATTTGAAACTTACAAATTCAAGCCCTCAGCTTCAGGAGGATATAGCTTCTGGAGGCACTTTGCCTTTCTCATTCCCACGGTCCACTATGTCATGGCTGGCCCTCTTTTTGAGGCCACTTACCACAATTTTATTTATTATTTGTAAGACCGTGTATCTTGAAAATTCTAAGTTCATTTCTTCTAGAATCAATGACTTCCAGAACAAGGTATTAGTCATGTGGGGATTTCATCCAGTTCCAACCATAATGCTGGACTTACTTTCCCTCAACCTCAATAGAATAGCCAGAGAGTTTCACATCTTGTCAGGCAAGGTCTACTGCCCCTAACCAGCAGGAAGCGGCTACAGAAGAATGACCATCACCCTTCAGCTCCGACTTAAGAATAAGGGTGTGAACACTGAGGGCAGAGTTGAAGCAGGTTAGTATAGGAAACATGAAAAGCAGCTGATCAGAATAAAACCCACTAAAGACTCTGGTCATGAGGTTCAGTTTAAAAGTCCCAGATTCAAAAGAAGTCCTGGATAACTCCAAACAGAAAGCCTCCCCATTTGTTCCCTGAAAGCTGACAGGTGAAGGTAGAAAAGCAACCAATCAGGACAGGAAATAGCTGGGGCCCTATGTGTGCCTATGTGGATTCTCCTCATGCCAAAACTAGCTCCTGAAGTCACCTTAGAAAACTCAGAATTTAGAAGGGGAAAATGTATGGTATTGGAAGCCTTCTCATAGGACTCCTCTACCTGGTACCTTGTTATTTACTAATGGAGGTGTTGCTTGCATTGTGTTAGACCAGCACTATCTGCCCCTTATTGTTCCACATAAACATCTTTCTTTTTGCCCATAGTGCCCTAGCCAATACTTTTCTACAGTGGGCTTTGGCAGTGAGCCATGCCCACAATCAAATCCAATGTTGGGCTTGCATAGACTTACCATCCTTGGTTGTTTCTGACCTTCCTTGAACCATAACTACTGCAAATAGGACAGTGTGGAACACCTTGTTGGCATGGGAAAATATGGCCCATCAACAAGTTTGGACAAGACCTTCTCATTTAAGACTGAGATTCAGTGACCATCTTTCAATCAAACTCATATTATATTTTTCCCGTGTAAGGGAACAGGTGAATAAGCCCAGGCTTTTATTAGGATATGCTGTATATAATGGTTTAGGATGATTAATAGCTGAGTCTGTCACACTAGATTACATCACTCCTGTCAGCATATGTGGGATGGTTACCCTTGAGTTGTGTAATTTTACTACCAAGGCAAGATATAGAGTAAAGCATGGCCCCTGGTGGTTCTACCCATTGGCTATTTTTGTGCCAGTTGGAATTGCAATTATCACAGAAAGAGACATAACAGCTTTAGCCAATCACACTACTCAAGCCCTTAATGATCCCAAAGTAACAATTTCCTTACTAAATGGAGAAGCTACCCAACCACAAAAGGTAGTTTGATGAAATAAAATTGCTTTAGATTTTCTTACTGTGTCACAAGGTGGAAACTGTGCCCTCATTAATACTCCCTGTTGTGTGTATATTACTCTTATCACCCTGTTGTCTTTTATACTGTTGGGGAATTTGGATGCAATGCTCGTCTTATGGTTAATGTAAGCTGTTATGTGGGGGTGGATTGTGGGGACTGAGGGACCACAGCCAAGTCCTCAGCATGTAGCTGCCTGCATGACCTAGACATAAGTTAAAAGTTAACAACCCTTCCCAGAGGGGAGAGAATGTATTGATGGTACTGTAATCTATAATCTTCCCAAAAATAGCAAATGCCCTTGGTAAATGTCCTTCCTACTAGTGTAGTGAAAACATCACCAGAGTTATGTGTATGCTTCACATGACCTTAGCATAAACTCTGTTCTCATACCTTATGGAATGTCCTTGTTCTGAAATCCCTTATATCACCTCTCATTTTCCCATCTCTTTGGTGAGTGCTATATTCATTCTCTGATTGGTCACCATTAGAGACTGTCTCCTGTTTGTCAGTCCCCATAAAGCTTATGCCTAAGTGCCAGGTGCATTATTTGGTCTCACAGCTACACCAACTTGTGCCCATCAGGAGTTGGGTTGTAACAATCTTCTATAAAATATTTGCAAATCAAATACAATAATGTATAAAAACGATTACACCCCATGACCAAGTGAGATTTATTCCAATTGTGCAAGGCAGCTTCAATATTTCAGAATCAATGAATGTAATTCATTACATAAATAGGCAACAGAAGAAAATCATATCATTATATCAATAGATGCTGAAAGAGTATATGAGTACTGTTGTGGCAATGGATGTAGGCCATTTTAAATCAGCACACACCACTCAGAACTGAGTGGGAGAGAGTGTGGTCTACAGTGTGAACTGTGGTCTATGGTTGGTGGCAAGGCTCCAGGAGGTGTAAGTTCATTGAGGTTGGTGGGCCACACTATGGGAGATGTTTGTGTTGGATGTGGTGGGAGGTGTGGGAGGTGGGCAACATGGGAATCCGAGTGGGTTCCGTATAATATTTTAGGTAATCTAAGCACCTCTTAAAATATATGTATATATATATATAAAAAAATAACATTTTTGTAAGCAAATACACATATATGCATATATATTTATATATCATTTTACAAATGTTTGTATGTATTGTGAGAATTTTGATTTTTACCCATAATAAAAAAAAAAAAAAAAAAAAAAGAAAGAGTATATGACAAAATTCAAGACCCATGATAAAAACTCTCAGCATACAAAGAATAAAAGAGAACTTCTACAACTTGAAAAAGTACATATTCAAAAACCTACTGCTAACATCATACTTAATGATGAGAAACTAAATGCTTTCACCTTAAGACTGGGAAGAAACAAGGATGTCCTATCTCAACACTCCTATTCTTATTACCTTAGCTGGAATCCTAGCTAAGGTAATAAGACAGGAAAAGGAAATAAAAGATGTACAAAATGGAAGGAAGAAATAAACCAGTTTTTGTTCTCAGATGTTGTAATTGACTGTGTAAGAAATCACAAAGATTTGAAAAACTTCCTGGAACTAATAAGCAATTATACCAAGATAGCAGGATACAAGGTTAATATACAAAGGCCAATTGCTTTCCACTATATCAGCAAAAACAACAACACAACAACTGGAATTAGAAATTAAAAATAAAATACCATTTATATTAGCACCAAAAACAATGAAATACTTAGATATAAAATTTAAAAATATGCAAGATCTATATGAGCAAATCTAAAAAATTATGATGAAGGAAAACAAAGATCTAAATAAATGGAGGGATATTCCATATTCATGGGTAGGAAGACAATATTATTAGGATGTCATTCTTCTCAGCTTGACTATAGATTTGATGACATCACAATCAAAATCCCAGCAAGTTATTTTGTGTATATAAAAATGATTTTAAAATTAATATGGGAAGGCAAAAGAAACAGAATCACAAGAAGAGCCAACACAATATTGAAAAAGAACAAAGTCTGAGGACAGACACTATCTAACTTCATGACTTACTATCAATCTACAATTATCAAGAAAATGTGGTATTGGTGAAAAACAGGAAAATGTTAATAAAACAGAACAGAGAGCCTAAGAATAAGCCCCCACCAATATAGTCAATTGATATTTGGCAAAGGAACAAAGATAATTCAATGAAGAATTGAAAGTCTTTTTTAAAAAATGGTGCTTGAAAAGCTAGAAAACCATATACAAAAAAGGGAATTGAGGTAAAGACCTTAAACCTTTCACAAAAATTAACTCAAAATGGATCATAGACTTAAATGAAACATTCAAAATTATACAACTTCTAGAAGATAATATGAGAAAACTTTGGTAACTTTGGGTTTGATGAGGACTTTATAGATACATCAGCAAAACACCATATTTGAAAGAAAATATTGACAAGTTGGTCTTCATGAAAATTAAAATCTTCTACCCTGTAAAACACATTGTTAAGGGAATGAAAAAATCAAGCAACAGATCAGGAGAAAATATTTTCAGAACATGCATCTGATAAAGGGCTTCAACTCAAAATATACAAAGAACATTTAAAACTCAACAATAAGAAAACAAACAACCAATTAAAATGGAAAAAAAAAAAGGCCTGAAGAGATATTTTACCAAAGAAGAAATCTAAATGGCAAATAAGAATATATAAAGATGTTCAACATCATATGTCATTAGGGAATTGCAAATTAAAACAATGAGATACCACTACACATTTATTATAATGGCTAATATCTAAAATATTGACCACACCAAATACTGGCAAGGATGTGAAGCAACAAGAGCACGCATTTATTGCTGGGGAAATACAAAATGGTTCAGCCAGTTGGATGGCAGTCTGGCAGTTTTTACAAAGCTAATCATAAGCTTACCATATGATCTAGCAATCACATTCCTAAGTATTTACCAAAATGAGATGAAAATTTATATACACACAAAAACTTACATACAAGTGTTTCTAGCAGCTTTAATTATAATTGCAAAAAAAAGCAGAAGCAAACAGGATGTCTTCAATAGGTTAACGGATTAACAAAGTCTAGTACAATGTCAAAATGGTGTACTCTTCAGCAATAAAAAGAATTGAACTATCAACCTATCAAAAGACAGAAAAGAACCTTACATGCCTATTTGCTAAGTGAAAGAAGCCAGTTTGAAAAAGCCACACATTATATAATTCCAATTATATGACCTTCAAAAGGCAAAACTATAAAGACAGTAAAATGGTCTGTGGTTTCCAATTGTTCAGGGAGATGGGGTACAAGAATAGATAGGAGGAGCCTATTTAAAATATATTGAGCTAAATGAAAATGAAATTACAACTTGTCAAAAAGTGTGGGATGTATGGGAAGCAGATGTGGCTCAAGTGTTTGGGCTCCCATTTATCATATGGGAGGCCCCAGATTCGATTCCTGGGGCCTTCTGGTGAAGGCAAGCTGGCCCGCGTGGCTTGGTGAGCTGACGGCCGCATGGCATGGTGAGCTGATGGCCCACGTGGCTGGCATAGCAAGATGATGCAACAAAGAGAGACAAGCAGACACAGAAAAACGCACAGCAAATGGACACACCGAGCATAAGCAGCAAGGAGGGGATAAATAAATAAATAAAATAAATCTTTAAAAAATATGTGGGATGTAGTGAAAGCATTGCTTAGAGGAAATTTATAACAATGAATCCATATGTTAGAAAAAAGGAAAGATCTAAAATAAATAATCTAAGCTTCCTCTAGAGGAAACTAGAAAAAGAAGAGCAAATTTAAATCTAAAATAAGCAGATTAAATAAATAGTAAAAATTAAATTAGAAATCAATGAAATTGAAAACAGGACAACAATAGAGAAAACAATGGAAAAAGAAGATGGTTATTTGTTCATTAATAAAATTGATAAACCTCTAGCCAGGATAAAAAAGGAAATAGATAAGAGACACAAATTATGAATTTGAGGAATTAAAGAGAAAGAAGGGTCATGAATACTGAATAACTACTGATCCTATGGGCATTAAAAGGATAATAAAAGAATACTATTAACAAATATTGATATGCCCATAAATTTAATAAATTAGAAGAAATTGATCAATTCCTTGAAAGAGTCAACTATCCAAAATTCAAATGATTGCAATTCTTCACAATTTTTTTCCAGAAAACAGAAGAGATAACACTTCCTAACTCATTCTAGGAGTCCATCCATTATCAATACCAGACTAAACACAAGCAAGGCAATCTACAGGTCAATATCTCATGAACATAGGTGTAAAAATCCTCAGCAAAATATTAGCAAATCAACTCAAACAATGTATAAAATTAATTACATACCAAGGCCAAGAGAGATTTATTCCAGTAATGTTAAGCTGCATCAACATTTGAAAACAAATAATGTAATCCATCACATCATTAGAGTAAAGAAGAAAAATCATATGGTAATATTAATTGATGCAGAAAAATTATGTGATGTGATAATATACAACATACATCTATGACAAAAATTCTCAGAAAACTATGTATTGGGGTATTTTCTTTAATTTTGTTTTAAAAAAACCTGCATTCACAGCCTATTATAGATGAGATACTGGATATTGGGTATTCCCTAAAACTGGGAACAAGGCAATGATGCCTTCTCTCACCACTATTATTTAAATTATAATGGAAGTCCTAAGTAATTCAATGAGACAAGAAAGAAAATAAAAGCTATAAAGATTGGCAGTAAGCAATGAAAAGGTTTTCATTCACAAATTACATCATTGTATATGTAGAAAATCATAAAGAATCAACAAACAATGAAAAGACTGTAGACTGATAAGAAAGTATAGAATGTTTCCTGATTACAACAGTAATATACAAAAGTGAATTGAATTCCTGTATTCCAGCAGTGAACAACTGCATTTTTCTATTGAAAGTATTTGTTATAATACAACACAGAATTCAAATAAATGTAAAAGTAGACATTAACAGAAGAATTGAGGGTCAAAAATATTATGACATAGAAAGCCCAAATACCAAAAATAGCAGAAGAATGTCTTGTATTATCAGTAGTGACTTTAAATGTAATTGGAGTACACTCACCAGACAAAAGGCAGAGGTTGACAGACTGGATATATATATATATATATATATACAGCATCTACATGTGAAATCTACAAAATTCTGATAAAAGAAATCAAATTTCTAAGGAAATGGAGAGACCAGAAATAAACCTAAACAAATGTAGTCAACTGATTTTTGACAAAGGCAGTTAAATGGATAAAAATAATCTGTCTCCAAGTGATGCTGGTACAGTTGGATATTCATAGACAACAACAACAAAAAGAAACTAGACACAGACTTTACACCTTTCACAAAAATTATCTCAATGTGGATTGTAAACCTAAATGTAAGTTAAAAAAACTATTATATTTCATCTTGTAGATTTTATCATAATCTCCTAAATGATTTGCATACATAGGTGGAGGGATAGAGGGGGTATAAGAAAAGTATATGTGTATGTTATTGAAATTAAGATAGTATCAAACCAAATATGATTGCTGTATATTTAGAATTTTAAGTTTTAATCCAAAGGAAACCACAAGGAAAATAAATGAAAAATACATACATCTAGGTAGAAAACAATAATATTTATAGTAGCACTGGAATTAAAACACAAAGGTGACCAACCATAGACCCGCAGTTGACACTGTAGACCACACTCTCTGCCACTCGTGTGGGAGGTGGGCAACATGGGAATCCCGGTGGGTTCCGTGTAATATTTTGGGTAATCTAAGTACCTCTTAAAATATATGTATATATATATATAAATAACATTTTTGTAAGCAAATACACATATATGCATATATATTTATATATCATTTTGCAAATGTTTGTATGTATTGTGAGAATTTCGATTTTTACCCAAATATATGCTGTCTGAAAGCATCTCACTTTAAATTCAATAATAGTTTGAAGTTAAAGGACAGAAAAAATATACAATGGAAGTAGTATCAAAAGAGAGCAAGGGTAGCTATACTATTACCAGATAAAATAGTCTTTAAGTCAAAAACTGTTTCAAGAGACAAAGATGGTATTTTATACTGATAAATGAGACAATTCAACAAGAAGATGTAAGAATTGTAAATATCTATGCACCTTTCAAAATATGTGAAACAAATTCTGACAGATTTGAAGGGAGAAATTGATGTCTATGTTAAGACAAAAGGAACTATACATGAAGACTTACTCTAATTGATAAAGTTCTTTCCTACATGAGTGCAAGTTAACAATTCTGATACCACTATACATGTATATGGGAATTGAACTTGTAAGGAAGTTTCCTTCTTTTCCTCGTGTTTTAAGAATTTATATCAGGAAAGGGTGCTGTATTTTGTCAAATACCCTTTCTGCATCTATTGAGAAAAATCTGTGGATTTGTTCCATCATTCTGTTAATGTGGTGCATTACATTCTTTGCTTTTCTTATATTGAGCCAACTTTGCATATTAGGGATAAATCCCACTTAATCATGGTGTAAAATTATTTTCATATGCTCTTGGATTTGGTTTGCTAGTATTTTTTTGAGAATTTTTATTTATATTCTTAAGAGATATTGTTTTCTAGTTTTCTTTTCTTGTGGTATCTTTATCCAGCTGTGGTATGAGGATCATGTTGGTCTCATAAAATGAATTAGGGAGTTTTCACTCCTCTTCAAATTTTTGGAAGAGTTTGAGCAGATTTGAATTTAATTCTTATTGCAATGTTTGGAATAATTCTCCTGTAAATCCATCTGGTACTGAGCTTTACTTTGATGGGAGATTTTTGATTATAGATTCAATCTCTTTACTAGTAATTGGTTTGTTGAGATAGAAGCAATAGAATATTGCTCTACTGGCTCTATATATTAAATAGAATTAATTCTATTAGTTTGTGTGTTTCTAAGAATTTATCCATTTCTTCTAAGTTACCTATTTATTCTAATACAGTTCTTCATAGAATCATCTTATAGTCCTTTTTATATTTCAGTAGTGTTGGGAATAAGGTCACCCATTTCATTTTCTGGTTTTCATTATTTCTACGCCATTTCTTTTCTTCTATGTTAGTCTAGCTGTAATTTTATCAATTTTATTGTTCTTTTCACAAAACCAACTTTTGTTGATTCTCTCTCATTTTTTCTATTTCTATTTCATTTATCTCTGCTCTACTCTGATGTATTCTTTCTTCTGCTTTTCTTGGGTGTAGTTTGCTCTTTTATTTCAGTTCTTTCAATTTTGAGATTAGGTCTCTGAGTTGAAGTCCTTCTGCTTCTTCAAATATTTACAGCTAAATTTTCCCTCTCAAAACTGACTTTGCTATATTCCATTAGTTTTGGTATGTTGTATTTTTATTTCCATTCACCTCAAAATATTTCCTAATTTTGCCTATGATTTCTTTTTCAACCCTTTGGTTGTTTAATATTATGTTGTTTAGTTTCCACATAATGTAAGTCTTTCATTTCTTCCTGTTATTGATTTCGAGCTTCATTCTATTGTGGTTAGAGAATATATATTGTATGATTTCAATGTTTTTGAATCTGTTGAGAAGTGTTTTTGTTATCTAATATATGGTCTATCTTGTACAATGATTCATGCTCTCTAGAAAAGAATGTGTATACTCTTTTTGTTGATCGAAACATTCTATATAGTTTTGTAGGGTCTAGTTGGTTTAGAATATCGTTCAAATCTTGGATTTCCTTATTGATCCTTTGACTAGATATTGTATCCATTATTGAAATTGGTGTATTAAAGTCCCCTACTTTAATGTAGAACCATCAGTTTCTCCCTTCAAATCTGTCAGAATTTGTTTCACATATTTTGAAAGGTGCATAGATATTTACAATTCTTACATCTTCTTGTTGAATTCTCATTTATCAGTATAAAATACCATCTTTGTCTCTTGAAACAGTTTTTGACTTAAAGACTATTTTATCTGGTAATAGTATAGCTACCCTTGCTCTCTTTTGATACTACTTCCATTGTATATTTTTTCTGTCCTTTAACTTCAAACTATTATTGAATTTAAAGTGAGATGCTTTCAGACAGCATATATTTGGGTAATGATTTTTTATCCAGTCTGTCAACCTTTGCCTTTTGTCTGGTGAGTGTACTCCATTTACATTTAAAGTCACTACTGATAATACAAGACATTCTTCTGCTATTTTTGGTATTTGGGCTTTCTATGTCATAATATTTTTGACCCTCAATTCTTCTGTTAATGTCTACTTTTACATTTATTTGAATTCTGTGTTGTATTAGAACAAATACTTTCTCTTTTCTACCTAGATGTATTTTTCATTTATTTTCCTTGTGGTTTCCTTTGGATTAAAACTTAAAATTCTAAATATACAGCAATCATATTTGGTTTGATACTATCTTAATTTCAATAACATACACATATATTTTTCTTATACCCCCTCTATCCCTCCACCTTTTTGTACTTGCTATCACTTATATCTTTGTTCCCTGTGTGTCCAAAATCATAGATTTATCATCACCTTTTTGGCATTTGCATTTTATCAGCTGGAGGAAGTAATAAGTGGGGATATATACCAAACAATCAACTAAAATAATATTGGCATGTGTAAGTACCCAAGGTTACCTTTACCACAGGTCTTTATTTCTTTATGCCACTTTGAACCTCTGTCTAGTGTCCATTTCTTTCAGCCTGAAGAACTCCCTTTAGCATTGCTTGTAGGGCAGGTCTAGTGGTGATGAAATCCCTCACTTTTTGTTTTTCTGGGAATGTCATAATCTTTTCCTCATTTTTGAAATAAACACTTGTTGCATATAAGATTCTTGGTTGGCAGTTGTTTTCTTTCAGTACTTTAAATACTATTTTCTTTCAGTACTTAACATATTCCAACCCACTTTCTTCTTGACTCCATGGTTTCTCATTAGAAATCAGCACTTAATCTAATTGGGATTCTTTTGTACATAACACATTGCTTTTGTCTTGCAGCTTTCTGAACTCTCTCCTGTGCACTCAATAGTGTAATCAATATAGGATGAGGTGAATTTTTCTTCATGTTTATCTTCTTTTGTGTTCTCTGAGTTTCTCGAAAGAAGTTATCTTAATTTTCCACAGAGTTGCTGATGCAAAGTACCAGAAATGGGTTGAATTTTATAATGGAAATTTTATTCAGGATAAAAGATTAGAGTTATGATGTCTAAATTAAGGCACCATCAGAGGTGCCTTCTCACCAAAGTCAGCTACTGGTGATCCTGGCATTCAGATACATGGCAATCAGGCAAATGACAGGGCTTTTCTCCACAACCTTGAACTGTTCTTTGGATCTAGCTCCTTAGGAGCCTCTTTCAGAGCCTCTGTGCTTTGCTGAATCCAAACACCAGGCTCTTTTATCCTCTTGGGGATTTTCTGCTTTTCTAAAGCTGAGCATAACCTGGAGTCCTTTTTCTCATATGGCCCTGTCAAAATAGTCAAGCTCTCTTTTCCTTTGTGTCACTTCCTCTTTGTCTCCATTTATATAAGGCCCAGCAATAAGGCAGAAATGCAACCTTTGACATACCTTATTGATGTAGTCCAATCAAAAGGAACCTAAATACACAGGGTTGGAATAGTTCAAAACATAATCTATTTCTTTTTGGGATTTGAAAAAGAACTCCTAACTGTTACATGTATATTCATATCTTTTGTTAAGTTTGGGATATTCACTTCATTATTTCCTTGAATATTCTTTCTGTCCCATTCTCTCTCTTTCTTCCGCTTCCAGGTGTCCCATAATGCATATATTGGTGCACTTGAAGGTTTCCCTGATATGTCCTAAGCTATTTTTGCCTTTTATAATTTTTCTTTCTTTCTGCTACTCAACCTGACTCATTTCCAGTGTCATATCTTCAAGTTCCCTGATTCATTCTTCTGCCAGCTCCAATCTTATTTTGAAGCCCTTCTGTGCATTTTTCACTTCAGTTATTGTGGTCTTCAACACTAGTAGTTCTCTTTGGTTCCTTTTAGTGTTTTATAGATCTTTACTAAAATTTTCATATTGCTCATTACTTTTTTCCCAGGTATCCTTTACTTCTTTCTCTGTATTTCCCTTCATCTTCTCGAGCATTTTTGACATCATTTTTTAAAGTCTTTGGTATGTCCACATTCTGGTCTTTGGTGTTTTGGGATTTTTATCCTCTTTCTATAGATGGGCCATCATTTCCTGTTTCTATGGTTGTCTTATAATCTTTTGTTGCACATTGTACATTTTAATATTTTACAGTGTTAATTCTGGGGTTTATTCACTGAGATATATTTTTCTTGATTTGGTAGCCAGCTGATGATAAGACAGGCTTTTTCTTTAGTTTCAGCCCTTCTTGCAAGATGGTCTGCCCAAGGCAAATGCAATGTGCAGAGTTTGTCTTATCTTTCTGGTTCTGTGTTCTGTTTTAGGTTTTTGCTTGTTAGTTGTTTTTGAGTTCCCCTATTTATGGGAGATTAGTTGTTCCCTCCATTTCCTAAGAGACAGAACTCTGTCTCCTGGGTATTGAAGTCAACCAGGTTTTGCCACAGAACTTTCCACTTCTATAGTTTCTTACACTCCTTTAATTGTGTCAAGCTACCTCTTTTTGGGAGGCAAATTTTGAGTGGAGTGTTAAGCTCGAGAGGACTTTTCCATTTGAAACAGTGCCAGGGGCCCACAAGGAGTCTCAGACTGACTCTACAGTGCCCTGTGGAATGAATCAGAAAAAGCAACAATAGCTTCATGAACAGCTCCCCAAAGCTGAGTTTCTTGGCCTGCCCAGAAAATGCAGCCCTTCAACTAACTGTCCCATACAACCCTAAGGAAGCACAACATACTTAAGTCTCCATCAAATCTCCCCATGCACTGAACAGTTTTAAACAAAGGCTGCCATCACATTTTCTGAGTGTGTTGAAGCAATAGCGGCCCTCAGAGCCAAGTCTCCATGATACAGAGTCCCTAACAGAAGCCATGATCAGTGATTTGTCATGCTCACTTCTGGTTTTGTGGAAGAGTATTTTTATATCCCTTTCTGTCAACAGTGAACTAGCCAGGGGCTGGAACCCACAGTGGTCTGCTGCAAAAGTGGGTGATGGGCACCACCATCTGCCATGTGGAGGGAAAAATTTACTGTTCTTTATGATAATTTATCTTCCTCTTCCTCTCACTCTTCCCTGGAGGCTATGCAGTGTTCTTCTGGCCTCTAGAGTTTCAAAATAGTTGTTTCAGACAGTTACTGCCTCTTTCATAGCTGTTTTATTGAAAGGACTGAGTCCTGGAGCTCCCTACACTGCCATCTTCCCACAATCTTCCCTAAATAAGCATAATCTTATATCTGGGTTTTGAGGATAAATGTAGTCTGCATCAACAAGACCATTTCTTCATTCTCTATATTTGGCAATGCATTCCCAATTTCAGAAGGATAGCTTCAGGGAAAAAAATAAATATTATTTAGAATTACAAGTGGAAATTTTGATTTGACACACCATTTGAGAACTTGAAAATCAATGTTTTCTGATAAATATTATTATTCAAAATATTGATCTCATAGAAGGATGAATAAATCCCAAGGTTTGTTCTGGGGCATGATTCAGAAAACAATCCAAAATAAATGAGAGTCTAAATAATCAGTTTAAATATTTTTGAATAAGTTATTTTGCTAAAATAACAAAAACAAGGTCCTTGGAACAATTTCATTTCTTTTTTATGTTCTAAGTTTCAAAGCACACACAAAAATTAAAAAAAAAAAAAACTCTGTGGAACTACATAAACTGTCCACCTTAATTTAAACAATGGACTTTATTTAATATAACAGTCATAAAACTATGCTTTCATCAATTGCAACAAATGGTCCACACCAATGCAAAATGATAATAATAGTTTGGATTAGTGCAAGCTTGTATTTTATTCACGATTGTTCTATAAACCCACAACTTCTCTAATAAAATTTTAAAAAATAAGCATATGGTGATACATGGGAAAATTACAAGTAATGTAACTTATGGATTATAGTAACTGTAATATTGTAATATTTTTGCAACAATGGCAAAGAGCATGTTATATAAATTCTAAGGGACAAAAAAAAGGGGTTACAGGGGGTATGGGAATTTTCCTTTTGGAGTAGTGAAAATGCTCTAAAATTGACCGAGGTGATGACAGCACAACTCTGTGATGAATAAGAAAGCCGCTGAATGTACACTTTGAATGGATTGTACAAAGCAGGGGACAGTATAACACAATGAATCTTGTGGTGGAAGATGGACAGTGGTTAACAGAAAAAATATGAGAACATTCTCTCCTGAACTATAACAATTATACAATACTAATTAATCTAAGGTAGCATTAACCGGGTAATTGGGGAAAAACACACAAAATGTAAGAGATTGGCTATAGTTAGTATTTATATTTTGATGATGTTCTTTCATAGTCTGAAACATTGGTTTCACAACAGTGCAAGGTGCTGGTTATGGGGTGATGTATGGGAGCCCTGTATGGTGATATACATGTTTGATTTGTAAGTTCATAACTTATAATATACACTTATTGTTTATAGATGTTCATGTATGAATGATACACTTCAATTTTAAAAAAGAATGCACAAACAAGGAAACTCTTTCTAATAAATTTACTTACAAGAATAAAACTAAGCACATGCATGGGAATGAATGTGGATCCTGGAATCTCACCTATTAGCATCTAAGATAACCCTTGACACTGCTTCCAAAAATCCCAGGCCTCCAGAGAATTATTGTAACAAATCAGTAAGAGAATTTAAAATCTCTCTGCAAGGAAGCCTCTTGAGTCATTCTGAGCATAGCTTGTGGGGAATGGGAGTCAAACACTACATATCAAGAAGTATTAGAAGTACAGTTATAGGGAAATTGTGGGAATATGGAGTTGAAATAGGCAAGCAGGGTTCAACTCTCACAAAAAGAACTAAGAAATGGCCAAAGTTGTCCAGTGGACCTGCTTTGGGTGTCAGAAGACAAGGGCATTTCTATACAACTCCCAGGAAGGTAATGGAAAGAGAGATAAAGATCCCAAATCAAAAAATATGAGTTACCAAACCCTTGCAGCAGTCTATAAGGGCTCCCCTCTCCCAACACCAAGATATTAAGCTGTAGTAAAAGTCTTGGCTCACTGCAAATTACTGAGAGAGGAACACACATCTTCCTCCATGTCAGCTGTTACAAGGGAAAAGGGAGGTGGTAGTCAGTGGCATTGATTCAGTGAATTTGGCCAGCAGATCCTGCTTTGAATCTTGGCTCTGACCAGACCAAAACACAAGAAAATGGAGCTTGAAACACCTCTGTGGAAAAGTGCACCTATGAGCATCATTGCCTGCCTGGTGTGGAAATTACATGGTCAAAAACTTTTTTTGGTGATCTCTGTACCCTAACTCCTGGGAGAAAATCTGTGCCCCATTGGTGAGAACCTGGTCTGATTTTGATAACTTAACCTGGGCAATTTTAAAGACTTAGAATAAGTTGAACCAAATATCAAAGAAGAGCTATAAGAAAAAACAATAAGCAGGAGAGACAAATTAGCCATCAGAGTAAATTGACCAACATATTCAGATGTCTAGGCATCAGCACAAAAATTACAAAAGCCATACTAGGAAATAGGTAGAGGTGGCCCAGCTAAAGGAACAGACCAAATATCCTGAAGAGACACAGGATTTAAGAAAATAAATCAATGCTAAACACAAATCTCCCTTAAATCAATTCAAAGAACCAAAAGAAAATATGACTAAAGAGATAAAGGATATTGAGAAGACATAAGATGAGCATAAAGAACAAGTTGAAAGCCTGAAAAGAAAAGCAGACCTTATGGGAATGAAAGACATGATGGAGGTGATTAAAAATACATTAGAGTCCATTGAGCTGTAGGGTAGGAGTTACAGCTCCACCGAGATTACATGCACACCTGGCACATAGGTAGGCCAGAGGCTCCAGTCTCTGGAAGTATACCTAAGAACTTCAGCATCACATATAGGTTTGTGGGTTCCGTGTAATATTTTGGGTATCTAAGCACCTCTTAAAATATACTTATATATATACATAAATAACATTTTTGTAAGCAAATGCACATATATGCATATACATTTATATATCATTTTGCAAAAAAAAAAAATACATTAGAGGCACATAAAGGCAAATTTGAATAGAAATAATTAGTGATTTCAAAGGCAGAACACCTGAAATGGAAACAACAAGAGAGAAAAAAGAAAAGAGTGGAAAAGATGGAACAGATTCTCAGGGAATGGAATGGCAATGTGAAATGCACAAACACGCATTATCAGTGTCACAGAAGGAGAAAAGAATTGAAGGGGGACAGACAGAATGTTTGAAGAAACATGACTAAAAACTTACCAAGCCTTATGAAAGACATAATATCCAGGAAGGACAACACAACCCAAATAGAATAAATCTGAATAGACCTACCCCAAGACACTGACTATTCAGAATGACAAATATCAGAGATAAATAGAGGATTCTGAAAGCAGCAAGAGTAAAGCAAACATCACATAAAAGGGAACCTCAATAAGATTAAGTGCCGACCTCTCATCAGGAACCATGGAGGTGAGAAGAAATTACTATGATGTATTTAAAGTTCTGCAAGAGAATAAATGCCAGCCAAGAATTCTGTAGCCAGCAAAACTGCCTTCAAAAATGAGGGTGAGTTCAAAGTCCTCAGAGATAACCAAAAACTGGTAGAATATATTACTAAAAGAACAGAATTAAAAGAGATACTGCTGCAGCCTGAAAAGGAAAAAAATATTAAGGGTTAGAGACTTGGAAAGGAGTGTAGCAAAGAAGATTATTAGGAAGGGTAAATTAAAATATAAAAAGATAGACAATAGAGCGATATGACAACAGAAAGCTAAAGGACAAAATGGATGAAATAAGTAATGCCTTTACAGTAATAACATTGAATGTTAATGGCTTGTACTCCCCAATCAAATGACATAGACTGATAGAATGTATTAGAAAATATCAGCCATCTATATTTTTCCTGCAGGAGACTCACCTCAGATGTAAGGACACAACTACGTCAAAAGTGAAAGGTAGGAAAAAGATATTGCATACAAATAGTAACCAAAAAAGAGCTGGAGTAGCAATATTAATATTGGGCAAAATATATTTTTAATGCAAAACTATCATAAAGGATGAAGAAGGTCATTATATATTAATAAAAGTGGCAATTCACGAGGAAGAATTAACTACACTGAATATTTATACACCTAACCTGAGTGCTCCAAGATATATGAGGCACACACTGACAAAACTGAAGGAAGAAATAGATGTTTCTACAATAATCATTGGAGACTTCAATACATCACTCTCAGTATTAGATAGAACATCTGGACAAAGGATAAGCAAAGAAACAGAGAACTTGAGTTATATGATAATTGAACTATACCTACCAAACATCTATAGAGCATTGCACCTCAAAACATGATATACATGTTTTCCAAGTGCTCATGGATCCTTCTCCAAGTTAGACCATATGTTGGGTCTCAAGAAAAGTCTCAATATATTTAAAAAGATTGAAATTATACAAAACAATTTCTCTGATCATAACAGAATGAAGCTAGAAATCTTTAATAGACAGAAAAATGAAAATTTATAAACATACTGAGATTAAACAACACACTTAAATCTTCAGTGGGTCAAAGAAGAAATTGCAAAGGAATTCAACAAATATCTTGAGAAGAATGAAAATGAGAACACAACATATCAAAACCTATGGGACAACACAAAGCCAGTGCTGAGAGAGAAGTTTATAGCCCCCAAGTCTTACATTAAAAAAGAAGAAATATCTAAAATTGAATATCTAACTGCACAGCTGGAGGAACTAGGAAAAGCACAGCAAACTAATCCCAATTCAAACCAAAGGAAAGAAATTGTAAAGAACAGAGCAGATATAAATGAAATCAAGGGAAAAAAAAAACAATAGAGAGAATAAACAAAATCAAAATTTCATTCTCTGAGATCAATAAAATCAACAAAACCTTAACTAGACTGAGAAGAAAAAGAAGATGCAAACATAAAATCAGAAATAAGAGGTCAGAAATCTGATGATGCAGAAATAAGAGTGATCACAAGAAGATAATAAGCCAAAAAACTACACAATGAGGATGAACAAAATCCTAGAAATATATAAATCACCTACTATGACCCTAGAAAAAATAGAAGACCTCAAGAAACCAATCACAAGTGAAGAGATTGAAGCAGTCATCAAAAACTTCCCCAAAATGAAAAGCCTGGGATCAAATGACTTCACAGGTGAATTCTACCAATCATTCAAAGACGATCTAATAACAATCTTGTTCAAGCTGTTCCAAAAAAATGAATGGGAAAGAATGCTACTTCGACAACATCACCCTTATACCAAAACCAGATAAAGATACTATGAAAGAAGAAAATTTCAGCAGAGTTGCAACACTTACTTTCCAGTTCATTGGACTCGCCCAAGGCAACTAACAAGGAGATGATGATGGACAATGCCCATCCCAAGGAACAGAGTGTCTGCAGCTGCAAGCAAGATAGCTCCATTCATCTGCCCCATGGGATCTAAGCCCCCTCTAAATTAGAAGCAGAGTAGGCATCACCTTCCCCAAATCCTCAAGATTAGGGAATGAACAATGGAATAAATTTGACAATATTATTCTATTATAGACTTATTATTACTTAGCAATGGACGAACTCTTATCATTTATGTAAAGGAAATGGCCACCTGAGGTTCTGAGGGATGGAAAAGGGAAGAATAGGTATAATATGGGAGCATATTCTGGATATTGGATTTGTGCTGCATGACATTGAAGTGACAGATACAGGGCATTGTATATTTTGTCATAACTTACAAAATTGGGCAGGACAAAGTGTAAACTATAATGTGAACTGTAGTCCATGATTACTAGCCATGCTTCGATATAGATTCATCAATTTTAACAAATGTACCACACTAATGAAGGATGTTGTTAATGTGGGAAAGTGTGTGTGGAGGGGAGTGGGGCATATGGGAATCCCTTATATTTTCATGTAATCTAAATCATATTTAAAAATAAAAAATAATTATTTAAAAAACAAAAAAAGAAAATTACAAAACAATATCTCATGTGAATATAGATGTAAAAATACTCAACAAAATACTTGCATACCAAATCCAAATGCATATTAAATGCATTATACACCAAATCAAGTGGGTTTTATCACAGGTATGCAAGGATGGTTCAACACAAGAAAATCAATTAGTGTAATAAATCACACTGATAAATTGGAGAAGAAAATTCAGATGATCCTTGCAATTGATGAAGAAAGGGTATTTGACAAAATACAGCATCCTTCCTTTATATATATATTAAAAAAACACTCAAAAAGATAGGCATTGAAGAAAGCTTTATCAATATAGTAAACTGCATATATGAAAATCCTACAGCTAGCATTGTACTCAATGGTGAAAGATTGAAAGTTTCCCCGCTAAGATCAGGAAGAAGACAAGAATGCTCACTGTCACCATTGTTATGTAATATTGTGCTAGAAGTTCTGGCTAGAGCAATTAGGATAGATAAAGAAATAAAAGGCACCCAACTAGGAAAGGAAGAAGTAAAACTTTCATTATTTGCTGATAATATGATCCTAGATCTAGAAATTCCTGAAAAATCCACAACAAAGCTACTAGAACTAACAGGTGAGTTCTAGAAATTGGTGGGATACAAGACAATTACGCAAAAATCAATAGCGTTTCTATACACAATTCATAAGCAATCTGAGGAGGAAATGAGAAAAAAAATTCCATTTATAATGGCAAGTATAAAATCAAATATTTAGGAATAAAGTTAATCAGGGGCATAGAGGACTAGTATTCAGAAAACTAAAAAATATTGCTAAAAGAAACTGAAGAAGACTTAAATAAATGGAAGGATATTCCATATGCATGGATTGGAAGTTTAATATCCTTAAGATGTCAATTCTACACAAACTGATTTAGAAATTGAACTCAATCCCAATAAAAATCCCAACAGCCTTCTTTGCAGAAATGGACAAGCCAATAATCAAACTGGTTTGGAAGTGTAAGGGGCCCCAAATAGCAAAAAAAATTACAAAGAGAACGAAGTTGGAGGACTCTCACTTCCCATCATTAAAGCGTATTACTTAGCAACACTGTTTAAAAACAACAACAACAAAACAACAGACACAACAGCATGGTACAGGCATAAAGAAAGATAAATTGGCCAATGGAACTGAATTGAGAACTTAGAAATAGACCTTCACATCCACCATTAAGTGATTTTTGACAAGGCTTTTAAGCCCACCTAGCTGGTCCAGACCAGTCTATTCAACAAATGATGCTGGGAGAACTGGATAGCCATATCCAAAAGAAATAAAGAGGACTCCCATCTCACACATTATACAACAATTAACTCAAAATGTATCAGGGACGTAAATATAAAAGCAACAACCATAAAACTCCTAGAAGAAAATATAGGAAAACATCTTCATGATGGTATTAGTCAGCCAAAGGGGTGCTAATGTAAAATATCAAAATGGGTTGGTCTTTACAAAGGGTATTTGTTTGGGATAGAAGTCCACAGATACTAGGCCATAAAGCGTTAAGTTTCTTCTCTCACCGCAGTCCATTGCCATGTGTTAGAACAAGACAGCTGCCGACGTTTGCCAGGGTTCAGGCTTCTTGTGTTCCTCTCTTCGCGGGGCTGCATTTCTCTCCGGGCTTAGCTCCTGTTTCCTCCACAAAGTCAGCTGTAGACGATCAGGCGAACGGCTTGCTTCTCTTCTCCTGGGCCCTTCTTTCCAACATTAAAGTGGCACACTTGTGGGAGATGTTTGTGTGGGATGTGGTGGGAGGTGTGGGAGGTGGGCAACATGGGAATCCCAGGGGGTTCTGTGTAATATTTTCGGTAATCTAAGCACCTCTTAAAATATATTTATATATATATAAATAACATTTTTGTAAGCAAATGCATATATATGCATATATATTTATATATCATTTTACAAATAGTGGTATGTATTGTGAAAATTTTTATTTTTACCCACAATAAAAAATAAATTAATTAAAAAAAAAAAACTCAAGAATGAGAAGATTTGAATTAAAAAAAAAAAAACTGCTTCTCAAAAGACTGCTTCCAAAACTGCTCTTGCCATGCCTTTTATTTTTGATTCCCCACCCACCAAGAGGTGGGGCTCAACACCCTAAGCATAACCTAATCATGCCCAGGTTAACAGATCAGTTTACAAGCATGATCCAATTATATTTTTGGAATTCATAATTCCATCAAATTGGCTAATGGTTACACTCCAACCTCTGAATTCCAAAAATACATTACAATATTCAAAAAAAAAACTTATTCCCATATGTGGATCCTCTCTCTTTACATACAAAATAGGAGATAAGTGTCATACAATGACATTTTCAGTATTCTCCTTTGTTATGGGTTCAGATTTCATGACTCAAGCCTTCATATTTCTCACAAAGAATTATGCTACACGTGGCTAGAGATGTTTGAAAGAAAGCTTTCAGTAAATGTTTTTGGAATGTCAAAAAAAAAAGAAAAAAAATTAAATCAGTAACAATTCAAGTACAAAATCATATCATAGGCTGTTTAAAGAAATACAGTTTGTCTTGAGGCAAAGTCCCGTCTGCTATAGACCTCTGAAACTTACAAAACCATTTAACCGCTTCCAATACACAAATGAAAAGACAAAGGATAAACATTTTCATTATCATAAGGAGAAATTGGTATGTTAAATATGAGTTATAGATCCTTTATAGTTCAGTAAAACTGCAGGGCATACTCCATTCGATTTCAAAGTCTGAGTCATTCTTAAGAAGATGGTTTCTTCTCCTTGGGTCCACATGGGAACCCATCATTTCCACAGGCTTGCCCAACAGCCATTTTCTTGGTTCCACCCTCATCAAGCATCTGGGTGTCGACCAAGCTTCAGACCTCACCCTCAAAGGGTGTTGGGGTGATTGCCATACGTTACCCAATCTTTGGGTTAGAGTCTTAGCCCCCGCTAGTACAGTGAGGTGAAGATAACACTCCCCTTAACCTTTGGCATACAGGCTCAACTCTCTCAGAGCAACGAGTTGACCACCTGACCTTCCCTAACCTTTGGCATACAGGCTCAACCCTCTCAGAACAATGGGTTGACCACCTGGCCTTCTCTAATCTATTGGGGGACAGGTACACCCCTCTCAGACTTATGGGGTGTTGACCTTAACCGCCCTAACCTTTGAGGAATGTGTTCCAACCTCTCTGCACCCTGGGGTGGCAAAACTCTTCCTGAACATCGGGTGGGGACATCCACCTTCTTTAACTGCTGGGGAAAACTCACCCTCTCTGCACCATGCGGCATCAAAACTTTCTCAGAACATCGGGTAGGAACATCCACCCTCTTCAACTGCAGGGGCAAACTCACCCTCTCTGTACACATGGGTGGGGCTCCTCTCTTGGCCCAAGGATATGTCTTAAGTCCAGATCTCTGCTTCCACGGTTTTCTTCTTAAAGCTGATTCTCCTTCAATCTCTCCTTTCCATGTCCTCTTTTGTTCAAGCAGACAGTGGTTTTGTTCATACAGCTCTCTCAAAAACTTTGTTGGTTTAACATGCAGGAAGCAGGGGTCCAAGCCATCAGACAGTAAGACTTTCCACAAGTCTTTCCGAGATAACTGCATCTTCAATTCTGATTTATAAGTTCCAAGTTTAGTAAAGTCTTCAAATAGGGCATTTTAATCTGGGAATTTGATTTCCAGAAACTTGGAAGTTCCAGAATCAGTTTCTGTTTTCTTTGTGCCCAAAAGTTCAGTCCTTAATGTATTTCACTCATCTAGTATTTTGCTATAAGCTGCAAGGAGAAGCCAAGCCACATTCTCCGAGTTTACCTTGGAAAGTTCTTTAGCTAAATGCTCTGGTTCCCCATTTTCAAATTCTGTCTTCCATATAACACCAGGAGTTAATCTTGTTAAGTTCTCTGCAACTTTAAAACATGGATCGCCTTTCCTCCAGTTTCCAATAAAAGTTTCATCATTTACTTCTAAGGCATCATAAAAAGTCTCTTTAGCATACATATTACTATCAACAGTCTCTTCAAAGTGGTCTAGGCCTTTTCCATTAAACATTTCACAATTCCTCCAAAAAATACCCCTTACCCATTCATAAAACCGTTCCAACATTTTGGTAATTACAAAAGCACTTCCCCACTCCTCGGTACAAAATTCTGTATTAGTCAGCCAAAGGGGTGCTAATGTGAAATACCAAAAATGGTTTGGTCTTTACAAAGGGTATTTATTTGGGGTAGAAGTCCACAGGTATCAGGCCATAAAGCGTTAAGTTTCTTCTCTCACCGCAGTCCATTGCCATGTGTTAGAGCAAGACAGCTGCCGGCGTTTGCCAGGGTTCAGGCTTCTTGTGTTCCTCTCTTCGCGGGGCTGCATTTCTCTCCGGGCTTAGCTCCTGTTTCCTCCACAAAGTCAGCTGTAGACGATCAGGTGAACTGCTTGCTTCTCTTCTCCTGGGGCCTTCTTTCCAACATCAAAACTGCTTCTAAAAAGACTGCTTCCAAAACTGCTCTTGCCATGCCTTTTATATTTGATTCCCCACCCACCAAGAGGTGGGGCTCAACACCCTAATCATAACCTAATCATGCCCAGATTAACAGATCAGTTTACAAGCATTATCCAATTATATTTTTGGAATTCATGATTCCATCAAATTGACCAACGGTTACAATGATCTTTATGGCAGGCAGTAGTTTCTTAAACCTTACACTCAAAGCATGAACAACAAAAGAAAAAATAGATAATGGGACCTCCTCAAAATTACACACTTTTGCATCTCAAAAGGATGAAAAGGCAGCTGACTCAATGGGAGAAAATATTTGGGGATCACATATCTGGTAAGGGTTTAATATCCATTATATATAAAGAGATCATATGACTGAACAATAAAAAGACAAACTACCTGGTTAAAAAATTAGCTAAAGAATTGAAAAAGGAATTGTCCAAAGAACAAATACAAATGGCAAAGAAACCCATGAAAAAATAACAGTCAATAGCAATTAGGGAAATACAATGAGATATTATTTCACACCTCTTAGACTGCCCATTAATAAAAGTTCGGAAAACTGTAAATGTTGGAGAGTATGTGGAGAATAAGAATGCTTATTCACTGTTGGTGGGAATGTAGAATGGTACAGCCACTGTGGAGGACTATTAAGCAGTTCCTAAGGAAGTTGAATATAGACTTGCCATGTGACCCGGCAATACCATTTCTAGGTATATACCAAGAAGAACTGAGACCAGTGACACGAATATACATCTGCCCACTGATGTTCATAGTGGTATTATAAATTATTGCCAAATCTGGAAACAACACAGGTTTCCATCAACTGGTGAATGGATAAACAAATTGTGGCATATACACATGATTGAATATTATGCAGCAGTAAGAAGAGATGAACTTGTGAAGTGTATGACAACATGGATGAACCTGGACGACATTATGTTGAGTGAAGCAAGCCAGATACAAAAGGACAAATATTGTATGACTGCGCTCTTATGAAATACACTTATTGTGTAAACTCATTGTGTCAATAATTAGAATTAGGTCACCAGAAAAATGAGTGATGGTAGAGAATGGAAAGCTGAGGGTTAATTTGTGTAGAATTGTTTAAAAAGTTGTTTGTAAATCTTTGGAAATAAATGGAGATGGTGAGAGTACATTATGGTGTTTGTGACTAGCAGAACTATTATATGGGCATGACAGTGGTTGAAATAGAAAGTCAACGGCTATGTATATTACTAGAAGGAAAGAAAAAATTCAACATGGAGTTGTATAGCTTAGTGAAAAATATATATAAATACGAATATGGGTGGTATTGCATGTATAAGGTTCTTTTTACACAATATAAGTACAAATAAACTAGATAGACAGCAACAGAATAGCAGCTATATATGGCAGGAGAAGCATGGAGAGGTTGAGAGGTGATGAGTTTTGTTTAGTTGGTTGTATTATGTTTTTTAGAATCATTAATATTATTCCTGGAATGACGAAGGTGCTCTAGGGATGATTGAAGTGATGAATTCACAATTATGTGATTGCACTGAATACTATTGATTGTACACTTTGGATGAATTTATTCTTTGTTAATATGTATCAATACAATTGTAAAAAAAAAAAAAAACACATTATACTAATTGAAAGAATCCAAACAGAAAAGGTCCATAATGTATAATTATTTTTCTATGATATATCTTGATTACACCAATCTATGGAGACAGAAAACAGATTAAAGGTTACCAGAATTTGTGCGAAAGAAGGAATAGAGTGTGATTACCTAAGACATACTAGGTGTTTTTATGGGATGTTGAAGAAGTTTGGAACTAGAGACAGTTGGTGATTGTACAACATTGTGAATACACTAAATACCACTGAATTGAATACTTAAAAATGGTAAATTCTATGTTGTGTGAATTTTACCACAATAAAAATTTCAAATTACTTTGAAAAAAAATACATTTATAGTTAATCATTCATTATCCACATGCATATAGGCACATTGTTCCCACAAAATATTTGCATCTAACAGTAGGAAAGAGATAACGCTTGCTTATTCAATAAGCTAACATTTTGCAGACTTACATGGGTTCAGTGTAGAATCACACACACACCATATAAAGTACTTGCAATAACTTGAATATCATAGGTTTGGAATTATTAAACTACACCATCTTGCTAAATCAAGGAACTCTACCATTTAACTCAGACCACCCCAGCATCCTTCTCAACACAGTTCCTCAGGCAGTTTCAGACAATCAGAGTTGGCACCCAAGATGAATACTATTTATTCTTCATGGACCGGGAAGATTTTAAGATCGCATTCGACTACCATGCCCCAGGCACAGAAAAACTGTTAACATCATCTCCCCAATTCTTACTGCTATTAACTTAATCACTCTCTTTTAGCCTGCATCACTTAAACAAAAAAAGCAAGCAAACAACAAAAAACCTATTTGAATGCTTGAATGCTTACAGGGAAGAAGAAGAGAAAAAGGGAACTGAATTCATTAACTTCCCAAGAAAAGCATATAAACCACTTTACATGGCAATGAGATCTACCCAAGATTAAAGTTGGAGAAAAAAAAGAATCGCTTTCTCTACCTGATTCTCCCTAATCTGCCAAAATTAATAGTGTATTAATTTCACCAACAGTGCTAGAGTTCCAAAACTGAATAATCACAGAAAACCATATGCCAAGGACTTATTGTACACTTACAGAAAAGAAGTTTTAGGAATGTCCTGGTGTATAGGTGATTATAAATTGGCCATGGGGTTTAATGAAGGTTTTTTTTTTTTTAATTAGATTGCTTGTTCTTTTATTGTTGAGCTGCATGATCTCTTTATTTTTTATTTTTTATTTTTTTAATTAATTTATTTTTTATTGTGGGTAAAAATAAAAATTTTCACAATACATACCAATATTTGTAAAATGATATATAAATATATATGCATATATGTGCATTTGCTTACAAAAATGTTTATTTCATGATCTAAACAACTGGGTTTTGGGATTAGCATTTGGAATCTTTTTACTTCAGTAACTGGCAGTGATTCCTGAAATCATGTGAGAACATTTTAGCATTTTGTGCATTGTGAGATGGTGCTCCCAATAAAAAGTGAAAAAAGGTTTCTGAATTTAGCATCTGTCATCCAGAATGCATATACAATTTACTGATAAAACATATTCACTCCCAGGAGATCTTATTTATTTTTTGCTTGAGAAGCTACTAACATTAAAACAAACAATCAAATAAATTCACTTTATCATATACCCTAGGGAACTTAGGAGAATAATCATTCTTTAATTATTATACAGTATTTTTAAACTGCATAATTTAAATACACCTAACAACCAGAAAATATGTTAGAAGCAGAATAAAAATTACAGCATCAGTGTTTAGCTGAAGTAGTCCAAACATGAAGGAGTTTCATCCACTGAGTACACACTGAAGTTTTCCTGTTGTCTTAATGATTACTATTCTATCTTGATATTTTCTGGAACCATTCTAGATTCTAGCAATATATATTTTACCAAAATGTTACCACTGCTTTACAGATTGTGTATAAAATTTTAAAATGATAGAATTAGCTAGCTGGCCTTTGATAGAAAGTTTTGGTTAATACATTTGAAAAGCATTCTCTAAAATGTTTTCCTGGGAAAGCCAGTCCTTAAAATGGATATTCATTTAGTGTATGAATATTTAAAGTGCCTAACAGGTGCCAGGTACTGAGTTGGATAGTGGGGTGTAACAATTAACAACAGACATAATCTCTGCTCTAACAGATAGTGAACCCATTTATATCATCTCTAACCAAGAGCTAAGAAAGAAATTGGGAACATATTTGGGAGCATTTATGCATGTTTGCAAGTCATTGATGGATTTGGATGCTTTGAATATCTTTTTCTCTTCCTTGCTAATTCAGATATTTTTGCCTTGTCTTTTCAAACCTGATCCTTTTAGCCCAAATGAAATTCAAACATTTTTCTCTATCAAAGATGCCACAAATGTATAAATGAAGAAATATAGATTTGGAAAGTTAAGAAAGAAGTTTTATAATAGAACTACTTCATCACTTAAACAACTTTAGTCAACTTACCATAGAAAGGAAGCATTTTAATAATAACAAAAACAACTCTAGTACCCAGTCAGGGCAGTCAGTCATGTGCACAGAAATAAAAGCAGAGCCTCACAAGAAACCAAAACAAGTGACTGATAATTTAATGGAAATTAGCCAGCTTCACAGGTTATTTGGAGCTTTTCTCTTTCTTCACATTTATGGAATTTAAAAATACATGTGAGATTTGTTATAATGGACAGCAAACTGTTCACAGTCCTGTAAAATCCCTTGAATACTACAGAATCCATACCCCCATTGTGAATTTGATAAACATAGCAATTCAGATATTTTGGAAGACACTGAGAATTTTATAATGCGATACAGTATGTGATGAATCCAAAGCAACATAACTTCACCAGAAAATGAAAATGTATGTAAATCTAGTAATCTTTCAGCTATCTGAAATGGTAGGCAAATGGATATTCTGGTAGTTTATCATTATTCATACCTGTGATTTTCATGCTTTTTAATTATATAAACCTTTTGCAGAAGCCCAAAATATAAAATAGATAAAGCAGTTCTGATCTTATTGAAGCAGTGTAGAGAGTTCAGGGGCCTTAATGATTCAGCTTTCTCCCCTCATCTTGTGCACTTACACAATGGCCTTTATCACAATATCTGTTACATAGTAGATACTCAATAAATATTTTTGAATGAATAGATGAATACATGAATGAGACACCTATAAGGAATCACTAGGGCTCTGTGAAGCATAGTTTTTAAATTGTTATATAACTCATTAATTTTAAAAAGTGAGATATTTATCTAAGATATGAGGAAGATTAAACGTAGACCAAATATAATTTCATGTTTCTTTGAGGATTTAGAAGGCACTCTTATTTCTCGTTGGGCCTTAATGCTAAATGTAAACACCCTGCTCCTTATATTTTAGATATTTTGATTGTACAAAAATTTTTATTGCAATGTTTATTTCAAATATATTTTTTACAAGATGTCTGGGTACAAATTATATTTCCAGAAAAATGATAAAGGTTATATCAACATGATATCACTAATTTGGGCAACATGTTGCAACTCAAATAAGAAATTTCATTTTTATGCATAGATTTGTCTTCACATGATTGTAATCTAAGAACCTTTGAAACGGGTAGTACTTTTCACCAAAAAAACCCACCAAAACAAGTATTAAGGGTAATTCTTCTGAGATGTTTATTCATGGCTGTTTTTGCATTTTTCAATATATTTGAACAAAGAGACGTAGAAGACAGATAAATCAAGAGAGATGAGCCAGCACAATTTCCAGCTGGAAAGTAATTTATATATTATTCAGACAATTCTATAAATCTAACAGATGGGAAAACTAAATTCCATAAAGGTGAAGAGACTAGCAAAAAGATCACAGATCTGAGAGTAGAACCCACATATTCTGACATGAAGCTCAATATTCTTTTACATTATATCATTTTGAAAAGAAAAATAATGATGCTAATGGTGATGCTATAAATTAGCATAAATCTGTGGTGCACTGCAAAGGAAAATTTTATTTCAATTATCTTCTTTAAAAAAAATAGAAGAAAATTGGATCCTCATTGTACATTTTGCAAATTATCTCTAAGGCGCCTAACCTTACATGTCCTGAATAATTGTTACATAATGAGAGTGATTAATAGAACTTAAGAATATATGACCCTAACCTATGTTGAAACAATGCTGCCTTAATGAAGTTTAATTGAAGTTGGATAAATTTCATATTTCCAAATCTACTCGTGAGAAAATTGGATTCTAACTTCAACCAATTTAATTTGTTGCTTTATACCACATGGCTACATGAAGACAGGAGAGAGTAAAGCCTTTGAGACTCAGTAAATTGGACTAATTTGAGGAGCAAAGACTCTGATTTAGTGAAAGAATAAACTCTTAGAAATAAATGTAGTTTAAGGTACATACAGTATTTCAAACTACTATAATAAATTAATGTCACACCCATAACCCCTAACTTAATTCTATTATTAAGAATGTTTATATGTTTAACTTTTTTGGGGCCATTTCCTCTATCCATCTTTCTTGTCCTTCAGTGGAACATGGTTCTCCTTCATAGACACACCTTCGCCTCTGACACTATGAACTAATAGTTTCACATTCTCTCAGAGCTGACATATATTAGGTATAAGTAAATGGGTTGGAATTTTCCCGTTTCTCCTTTACCATTTTCCAGCCACGGTTTCACCACCTCATTCAATGGCCAATACTCCTTTGAAAACCATAAAATTTCCCTCTTTCTGTCTGCAATTCAGTCATTTTCAAACCACTCTTCCATAAATCTGGAAGATGTTCTTATCAGTCTTATAGTTACGTATATTTTCCACCTCAACTAACAGAGGAGCCATTCAACACCCTGGACTCATAATTCCTTATAATCCCTTGACCAAATTTTATACTCTACTTTAGCAATTTACTCACAATGAAAATCTTTAAGAATTGTCATCACCCAGAATTGCTCAAGCTCTGTAAACTTTAACACTAACATTTCTCTACTACTTTCTTCTATACTTATATATTAAATAACCTCACTTTTATTTCATCAAAACTTTCAATCCTGTTACCCCTCCTTCCCAAGACTTCCTTTACTACCTAGATACTCATGGTAAGATTCGTAAAGTGTACTTTTATCACAAAGTTGAATTCCTTCATGCATCTATTGTATTCATTCCAAAACCCTCAGTCAACCTGTATGTTTTCTGTGTCTACTCTTGAACTTCTTAATATTGCTGGTGAAAGTTACACAATACATGGTGATTGGGTCCATTGCAAATGTATTATTCCCAATACTTCAGCTAAAACCTTCACAACTTTCAAAAATCATTTTATTCATTTTTGGTGTTTTATTTTTAATAAAACCCTTTTGGTTATTAAGATAACTCATGTTGCATTGAGGAGTCGTTTGGTAGGTGATAGAGTATTGGAAGGATACAGAGATCTTATGGAAATTTATACATACTGACACAAAGGGAGTGAGAATTGATAACTGGGATGCTGTCATGTACTAAAGCACCAACTTTCCCTGTCTCTTTTATTCCTCTGCCTCTGGCTACCTCTCAGGCTACATGATCTCTCTTCTCTGATACTTTCTATTCATTTACTTCATTATCCGTTTAGATTACCACAACTAAATCGAATAGTCTCTCAGTGTCAAGTCTAAATTCCCAGAGAAGAGGCAGCATTTTTGAGTAGTTTGTTTGAGTAACTGATAAAATTACAAATGTGCCTACTAAAGTCAACTGCTTCAATATATATATATTTTTTTGAGTAGTGTCAGTTATAAGAAAAGGGGATTGCTGGAAGGAAAGCATCATAAAATGTTTTCCATACAGCTGCTTTTCCAACTTCACTCTTATCTGGAAGTCCTTCATTTGCACTATTTTCAACATTTTATTTTCAGGAAAGTAGAAGACAATGTTTTCTGCCCTTAGTGTGAACTTCATTTATGTTTTTCTTCTTTACCCAACAATTACCTATACCTTTCACTCTTTACTATTTTATACCTGTCTCAAAAAAATAAATACCTCAAATTCTTTTAAAGTCTAAACTACACAGAATTATCCCTATGTATTATTAGATCAAGATTCCAGAAAGGTGAAAATCCATGAAGTCAACAATCATTTCCTTTTTCCTCCTGTGTCTTCAGTATTTTCCTTAGTATTCATATAATGTCACCTGGCCATTATGGTTATATTCCCCATTTTAAAAGAAATTGCTTTGGTTGCTCTGTCTTCAAGGTACTCTTTTACTTTCGTTTTTTCCTTGCATAACCAAACATGGGAAAAGTAATCTATATGCATTCATTTATTTCATTTCTACTTCTCAACAAATTGTTATTCTTTGGGTTATTGGTTTTGTCTACTTAGATAAAGCTGTATGCATTCTATTTCTTTATTACTTAATCAAATAAGATGAAAGTCTAGGATTGGAATTGAAAATTGTTTTGGTTATTCTGTGGATCACCACCAACCGTGACAATGCCCCGCGACACTTGAATTCTTTCATTTGCCTTATATGTATGCCCCAGGTGAACCTCCTCCCATGCATCCCCCATCACAGAAAACCCACACTGAAGATCCTCCCCTGCCACAATTGTAACCCTTCTGTGATCCAAAACTTCTTTTAAAAATGCAGCCAACAAAATAACCAAATAAAATTAATAAGAAAATGAAATAATAATGATTTAAAAATGACAAATACAATATAAAAAATAAAAAGAATTTGAAATAATAAAAAATTTAAAAAAAAATAAATTTTGGCATCATGTCTTTCATGAGTTCTGCCACATTCCCTAATGGGACAGCAAGAATCCCCCAAGTTAAGGGGGAGTGACTAGTGAAGGAGGATGGACCTTTGACGGGCCATTGTTATTGATGACTGTACTTAGGAACCTTTTCTTTTGAAATTGAAACTTAGTCTAGTATTATAGGTTTCCTAAGAATTACCTTCTGATACCCTACTTGTTGTTCAAATGTGGCCTCTTTGTAGGCCAAACTCATAATATAAATGCATTGTTTTCCTCCTGGCATGGGACATGACACCCAGGGATGAACCACTCTGGCAAAAAGGGATTACTACCAAGCACCAACTAGCAATGCAACTGGAAAAATATCTTGACCAAAAAGGGGGAAAGGTAAAAACAAATGAGTTTATATGGCTAAGAGACTTGAAAGTGACTTGGAAGGTCATTCCAGAGGTTACGCTTATGCACATCTCAGCAGGATCTTATTGACTGCCATAGTAAATATTGCCTCAAATAGCAGGGTTCCTGAGGGCTCTGAAAATATCCAGACACTACAGGTAGGGTTGACAGTTCAGGAGTTTGGTGCCCTGTCAGTGGGCCCTATTTTGGAATTTTTGCTCCCCATTGTGACAGAGTTGGACTCAGTAGTTTTCCTACACATGGCTCTTCTGCCCCTTATATTTAAGCCTATCGCTAATACTAGAGTTAATAGATTTATGTCCAAGAGACTTAAATATTTGGGCTTTCCATGTGATATTTGGGCCCTGCACCTCAACCGAGTTGCAACACCTACTCTACAGTTCATTGGACTCACCCAGGACAACAATCAAGAAAATGATGATGGACAACAACCATCCCAAGGATCAGAGAGAGTCTACAATTGTAAGTAAGATAATCCCATCTATCTTCCCCATGGGATCTTACGCCCTCTCAGTTAGAGGTGGAGTGGGCATCACCATGCCAGCATCCTGAGGATTGGAGAATGAACAATGCACTAGATTAGACTTACTCTTATTCTACTATAGGCTTATTGTTATTCTAGCAATGGAAGAACTTTTATCATTGATGTGGAAGCAGTAACCACCGGAGGTTCTGTGGGAAGGGAGGGGGGAAAAATAGGTGTAATATGGGAGCATTTTTGGGACATTGGAATTGTACCAAATGACGTTGCAATGACAGATATAGGTCATTATGTATCTTGTCATAGCTTACAAAATTGTGTGGGCGAGAATTTAAACTATAATGTAAACTATACTCCACACTTAGTAGCAATGCTCCAGTATGTGTTCATCAATTTTAACAAATATACCACACTAATGAAAGATGTTGTTAGTGTGGGAAAGTGTGCAAGGGGTAGGGAGTGGGCCATATGGGAATTCCCTACATTTTTATGTATCATTTATATAATCTAAGTACCTTTAAAGATTAAAAATATGAAAATCCAGATAAAACTTGCTTTTGCAACCAAATAATATATCTTGGACCTGTTGAAAAGAAGTTTTTTTTTTTTTTTTTCCATTTATATTACTTACTTCTTTGTGAATGGATATCTATTAACAACATTTCTGGCCTCCTTACCCTTTACTCATTTTGCTTTAGGGGATGAGGAATGACTTAATCAGATTAGTGATTTTTAGAAGGAGAAAATTTTTCTTGCTAGCATAGTTTCTTACTTTTTTTTGTACTTTTGGCGTATGCTATTATCAAGAAGCGCTTTTTCTCCTCTGCTACGTTTAATTGTAGCTTACCAGAGCTACCATATCAGTATTAAGAAAACAGAAACTGTTCCTGCTCTATAATCTTAAATACCAAAATTCTCCTTCCTGATCAGAATCATTTATCCATGTGTTCGAATGGAACATGATATTATGAACCCCACTTATGCATACATAAAAACCACTTTTTACAACATCAGCATTTACAATAATAAAGATTATATTTTTACCTCCATATTCTTTATTTCTTTGTCTTCTTTCCCTTTTGGTCTTCCAGAAACACTGAAAAGTAGACCTTCTGGGGACAAAATGAAGTTTGAGGAGTTTGAGGCTTCTCGCATGTTCTTTATTGATAAATTTATGGATTTATATTAAATGAAAAACACATGGGTCTTTGATTTTGAAGTTTTTGGCTTATATTGTGCAAAATGACTGGTTTTTATATTTAAGTTAGCTTTCAACTTCTCTGACATTAGGCTACATAGTGTTTTAATCTTAGCAGATAAATATAGTTTATTTTTACATTTATATACAAATAACTGTTTTTCTGGAGACACTACATGTACCAGGCCTTAGGCAAATGCACAAACCTGGGATTTCAACAAAGATACAAGTGGAAGTTTTCTAGGAATCTCGACCTCAGCAAAGGAAGAGCCTGTAGGGGTTGAAACAAAAAGCCAGGCATGGGTGTCCTTAAAAGATGTCAGCCATATGGGACTTAACATGTGTGACAGTTTGAACTTTGTGAATCCTACAAAAAAGATTATGTTCTTAAACTAATCTATTCCTGTGGTGCAGTAAGCACCCTTTGATTGCATTATATTTGTATTAGATCACTTAATTAGATTGATTTTTTTAACAAGTCAATTTTATAGATGCATATTAATAAAGCATAAATCCATCCAAAGTTTACAATCAATGGTATTTGGTGTAATCATATATTTGTGCATTCATTACTTCAATCATTCTTAAAGCCCTTTCATTATTCCAATAGTTATAATAATAAACAAAAAACAAACAATCAAAATCATCACCTCTCAAATTCTCTATGCTTCCCCTGTTGTAAATACCTGCTATTCTTTTTATTTTTTATTTTTTGGCTGTGAACAGTTTTATTGCCTGATTATTTTTGCTGCCTCCAAATCATTAATAAGTTTTTAGAAGGAAAGTTTTCTCTAGAAAATATTTGTGGTGGTTTGAAACTGTATGTACCACAGAAAGATATGTTCTTAAAGTTAATCTATTCCTGTGAGGGTGGGCCCATTGTAAGTAGGACCTACTGATGAGGCTGCTTCAGTTAAGGTATGACTCACCTCAATCTGAATGGATCTTTTTTTTTTATGGTTGGTAGATTTTTTTTTTTATTGAGGGTAAAAGCAAATTTTTCACAATACAAACCAATATTTGTAAAATGATATATAGATATATATGCATATATGTGCATTTGCTTACATAAATGTTATTTTTTCCATATATATTTTAAAAGATGCTTAGATTACATAAATGTTACACAAAAATTACAGAGATTCCCATGATCTCCACCTAACATTTCACATAAACATCTTTCATTAGTGTGGCACATCACCTGCAATGGATATACACATCCTGGGGCTTTGCCACTAAGCATAGACCACAGTTCACATCGTAGACCACACTCTCTCCCACACAGTTCTGCATGGTATACGCTGATGTAAAATGGCCTATATCCATAGCCACAACATCACTCAGGACAATCCCCAAGTCCTGAAAAAGCCCCTGTATTACAACTGCCCTTCCCCTCCCCACCGCGAAAGTATCTAGTGGCCACTGGTTTCACCTCACTGTTATAATTTCTTCCATTGCTTGAATCCCAATATGTCTACAACAGAATACCATTAAGTCCACTCTAGTCCATAGCTCTTCCCCGACTCCTGAGGGGACTGAAATGGTGATGTCCACTCCATCTCCAAATAAGAGTGGGCTTATATCCCATGGATACCGTGGATGGGATTATCCTGCCTTCAGCTGCAGGCTCTTTCCATTCCCTGGGATGGCTGTTGTCCATCATCGTCGTCTCCTCACCAGGTGACTTGGATGAGACCATTGAGCTGTAGAGTAGGAGTTGCAGCTCCACCGAGATTCCAGGCACGGCTGGCACACAGGCAGGCCAGAGGCTCCAGTCTCTGGAAGTACACCTACAAACCCCAGCCTCATATATGGGTTTGAATAGAAGGGACTGATGGACCATGTGCAGGAAGGACTTATTTGAGTCCAACTCTGTCACTCTCAGGAGCACAGATTCCAAAGTAGAGCCCACTGATAAGGCATCAATCTCTGGGGTTATCCTCCCTTTTAGAGGACCTGGGTGTCTCCAGAGCCCTCAGGAGTCCCTCTGTGTGGGATGATATCTACTTTGGTGTTCTATGAGATCTTACTGAGGTGTGTGTAAACGTTATCTCTGGGATGACCTCCCGACTCTCTTTGAAGTCTCTCAGCCCCATGAACTCATTTGTCTTTACCTTTTCCACCTTTTATTCAAAGTTTTTTACCAGTCGTGTTTCCAATTGGCACTTGGTATTAGTCCCTCTTTGCCAAGGAGGCTCATCCCCGGGAGTCATGTCCCACATTGGGGGGGAGGTAATGCATTCATATGCTGAGTTTGGCTTAGAGAGAGGCCACATTTGAGCAACAAGGAGGCTTTCATGTGGCAACTCCTAGGCACCCCATAACAGTAGGCCAAGTTTCAATTACAAGAGCATAGACTCATAAGGCTAGTCATCAATAACAAGAACCCAACAGTGGGCGATCCTCCTTTGCCAGACGCTGCCCCTGCACTCAGGGGACTATTGCTGCTCCCTTGGAGAATGTGGCCAAGCTCTCCAGGCTGGGAATTCAGTATTCCCTCACTTATTGAGTGATTATCTACCTACCATGACAATGCCCCATCCCTCTATCATTTGAACAATTTTATATATCTTTCAAGTATATTCAGATGAACTTCCTCCCATGAATCCCCCATCCCAGACATCCCCAACCAATGATCCTCTGCAAACCCCATTGTAATCCTTCTGTGACCTAAACCTTCCTTGAAGATGAAACCCATATAATAACCAAATACAATTAATAGGAAAATGAAATAATAGTGATAAGCTTAAATGCAAGAGATAAAATACAAGGAAACTCATAAAAAAAGAAGTAAAAATAAAATATAATTAACAGATTGGGATATTCAAAAGAAGAAAATGGGAAAAAAGAAAAGAAAAAATTTTTTTTAATTTTTAAATTTTTATTTTAGATTATTTTTTTTTCCTTCTTTATCACTGCATTATCGGATGTCCAGTGTGTACCATGACACCTTCCCCCTCTCATGCTTTGTAATTTCCTGAATACAGGTCCTTTATGTCTTTGGTTAATTTTATTCCTAAATATTTTTTTTCAGCGTCCATAAAGAAAGTTTACTATACAACAAACATGTACATTAATTTACATATTTTTGTACATTTATTTATTTATTTATTTTTTATTGTGGGTAAAAAACAAATTTTTCACAATACAAACCAATATTTGTAAAATGTTATATAAATATATTTGCATATATGTGTGTTTACTTAAATAAATGTAATTCATATATATATGTATATATTATTTTTAAAAGGTGCTTAGATTACCTAAATGCTACACAGAATTTTTCTTATGCTCACACAGTATCACCTTAATACCCTTTTTATCTCTTTAGTCATTTTTTCTTTAAATTCTTTGAATTGATTTAGAAGAGTTGTGTGATTGTCATGGATTAATTTTCTTAAATCCTGTATCTCTTCAGGATTTGGGTTTGTTCCATTGGCTTGGCCATTTCTTCTGTTTCCTAGTATGGCTTTTAATTTTTTGCTGATGTCTAGGCATCTGAAAATGTTGGTAAATTTACTCTGGTGGCCAATTTCTCTCTCTTGCCTATATTTTTTTCCTCCCCACTGAACTTCTTTGATATTTATTTCAACTTATTCTCAATCTTTAAAATTGTCCAACTTAGGTTATCAAAATCAGACCAGGGACTCACAAATGGGGCAAAGATTTTCTACAAGGGTACAGGATACAGAGAGAACCAAAACCAGTTTTTGTCCATGCAATTTCCATACCGGTCTGCAGAAGGCTCTCATCAGTGCTCCTTTCTACAGAAGTGTTTCAGTCTCAGCTTTCCTGTGTTACTGCGTTGAATCTCCAGAGCAGAGATTCAAAGCAGGATCTGCTGGACAAATTCATTGCAAAAAAGTCCCTCAATTCCATTCCTTTTTCCCTTGAAACTCCTAACAGTGAAGAAGATGTCTTTTCCCTCTCAGTAAGCTTCAGTGAGCCAGGATTTTACTCCAGCTTAATATCATAGGAAAAGAGCCCTTCACAGACATCATGTGGGTATGGTAACTCATGTTTGTTGTTTGGGTTCTTCATCTCTCTGTCCCTCACCCTCCTGGGAGTTGTGTAATACTGTCCTGGTCTGCTGATCTCCAATGCAGATCCCTCAGAAAGCTTTTGTCACTTTTCCTATAGTTTTTGTGAGAGAACTGAGCCCTGTCTGCTAATTTGACACCATCTTCCCACAATCCATTGATTATATTACTTTTAATTGTAGTACATCTATGAGACATGAGTCTGGATGAGTCTTTGCCCTCGTGCTGTGTATAATATAAATGGAGACACAGAGAAAAAGAAAGCTGCCATTTTTTATCTTGCCATGTGAAAGAGCATACCATGTTTGCTTACAGATTCAGAAAGGCAGAGATTCCTTGAGATACTGAGGGAGGTGGCCCAGAAAGAGACAAACCCTATGCCAGGTTGTAGACAGTTGAGCTCCAGGAGATGATACATTCCATATGGGAAGGCAGAAACCTTGGCAGAAATCTGCAGCCATCTTGCTTCACCACTTGGCAGGACCCTTAGAAAGCATGTCTCTTTTGCCTTGATTGAACATTTCATGATTTTGGAAGTGTAAGCTTTTACCCCCAAATAATTTCCCTTTATAAAAGCCAATAGATTTCTTGTACTTTGCATTGGCAGCCCTGTGGCAAACTAAGCAAGCAACTGCTGCCCATACTGACTTCAGCAAAGTTATGGTTCTCAGAAAAGTTATGGGTCTCATGCACTATGTAGTCCTCGAGTTTTCATATAAAAATTGTAATTGACTTAGAAAGGCAACCCTGTTATCATTAAAGAACTTCAAAATGAATGAGCAAAAATTGACTAAATTAAAGGGAAAAGCAGAAAATCTCATAATCATAGTTTGGAATTTAAAAAATTATCTCTCAGCAAATAAGCAAACAGTAAAAATCCATTAAAACACAGATATCTAAACAATACTATTGATTAACTTGGCATATTTGATAAATACTGAATAATATACCCTGAAACTAAAAAATATAATTCTTTCCAAGTAGACATCACATGTTCACCAAGAGAGACTGTATTATGGGCCATAAAACAAGTCTCAATAAATTTAAAATGATTGAAATACAAAGTATGTTCTCTTGCAACAATTATATTAAATTAGAAATCAATAATCATTTTTGTTACTTTTTCCTAGAGAAATTTAGAAAAACCACAGATTATTCTCTTTTAAACAAAACATTTCTGGAGGAGTATTACAGGAAGATGGCATAGTAGGAAGCTCCAGGACTCAGTCCTTCCAACCAGTACATCTATTTAAAAGTAAGGACTGTCTGAAATATCTTTTTTTTTTTTTTTTGGAATTCCAACTCTCAGTAGAATACTGTATAACATCGAGATAGAAGAGAAGGAAGAGGCTGGTAAATTACAGAAAGTCCATTAAATTGCACTCTCTTCATGGTAGTTACTGGTCCCCATCCCCCACTCTTGTGACAAGATGCCATTTAGTCCAGCCCCTGGCTAGTTCACTGGTGGGACAGAAAGGAACATAAAAATCTTTTGTCCAAGACCAGCGTTGGTCATGGCAAATCACAGCTTTTGATTAGCAACTTCAAATTGCTGGGGACTTCACTCTGAAAAAGGTCTTTTTCCAACTAGCTCCAGACAGAGTCAGTGGTGGAGATCTAAAAATACTATGCTTCATCAGGACTACAGGGAACAGTTAGTTGAATGGTTGCATTTGCTGGACAGGTCAAGAAAGCTCAGCACTGGGAGCAATGGAAGAAATTCTTGGCATTCTTCCTAATCCTCTCCCCAGGGCCCTTGGGAACCAGTTTGGACCCTGTCCCTGTTTGGGCTTGGAAAGTCTGACTTAGAAAACTTCTTTCTGGCATGAATCCCTCTCACATAATTTATACTTCAGGCAACAGAAGCTTGAGAGAATGAAAAGAGTACAAGCATCTATAGAGGTAAACAACTTGGGGCAAAAGTTTTACTGCTTAATCACTCAGGAGAGGGAAGTCTGTCTCAGGGAAAGTAGAGTGAGCATTCAAACTCCTGAAAACAGGGAGACTTCAAAATAACTAACAAACAAAAGTACAAGACAATACACAGGACCATAAAGATGGAAAACTCAGCACACTGCATTCCATTGAGCAGACTTTAATTATAGGAGGGCTGAAGCTTGAGAAAATCTGACTTCTCACCACTGGTTATGAAATCAAGACATAGACATTTCAGGGAATAAATTCAAGAGTAAACATTTTTTTTCTGTTAAATACAACTTTATTGTTTTGTTAAGATTACATTTCACTTTCATTATTGCATTGTGTGTTTATTGTAGTGGGTGTGTTGCACATGATCTAATTAATACAACAGGCTCTGCACATTGAGAAAAACTTGACCAAGAGTGTTTCTTAATCCTTTTACTTATAAAGTAACTGGAGATGAAGAAGATGTACCCTAGAGGTCATTTCCCAAGAGGGGAATAATTCTTATAGAAAGAAAAAGGCCTGGTGAGGGGGCAGGTGTCCTACATGGGGTTCCAACTCTGGCTTCTATGGGACAGACATTGCAGAACAGATCACTCCCTGACCTCCAGAGTGGGGAGGAGGAACTCTCCAGAAACAGACAGTTAATATGGCAATTTATTTAATGAGGAGTGGGGAGATTTAGCCTGTAAATAATCCCCTTATGCCCTTTGCCTCAGGATCACCTATCCCAAACCAGCAGGAAATGTTCTTGACCCACACAACATCTGTTCCTGTGATTGAGCCATTCTCACAGCCCCTTTGGGTAAATGGCTCCTGTCCTTATTTGCCTTCCACTAGGAGACGTAAAGATAATAGGGCTCAAATGTTCAGAGATTTCAGTATGATGCTCTAGCTTCGCTTAGAAAACACTGTGGTAAAGAAGTGAAGATATGGAGGAGGAATGGTGGTGGAAAACAAATTTTTTACTTGCACATTTTTCTGATGCATATGCAGGGTATAGAGGGAGGAAAAGTTTACCAAGATCTATTGAAAGTCCCCGGCTCTGGACAGGGTTTTCTTTCCTTTTTTTCATAATTATTGTTTTATTTTTAAAGAAGCTTTAGATTACATAAATATTACATAAAAAATAAAATGGATTCCCATATGCCCCACTCCCTCCCCCTCCCACACTTTCCCACATGAGCAACACCCTTCATTAGTGGGGTATATTTGTTACAATTGATGAACCCATATTGAAGCATTGCTACTAGCCATGGACTACAAATTACATAATACTTTACACTCTGACCCACACAAGTTTGAAGTTATTACAAAATATACAATGGCCAGTATCCATCACTGCAATGTCATACAGGACAAATCTAATGTCTTGAAAATGCCCCCATATTACACCTATTCTTTGCTCTCTCATCCCTCAGGGCCTCTAGTGGCCACTGCCTTTACATCAATAATATGAGTCCTTCCATTGCTAGAATAATAAGTCTATAGTAGAATAAAAATAAGTCTACTTTAGTCCATTTTTCATTCTGCAATATTGAGGATTTGGGGATGATAATGCCCACTCTGCTTCTAATTGAGAGGGAGCTTAGATCTCATGGGGCAGATGGATGTAGCTATCTTGCTTGTAGTTGCAGACACTCTCTGTCATTTGAGATGGGTGTTGCCCATCATCATCGCCTTGTTAGATGTCCTGAGTGAGTCCAATGAATTGGAGAGTAGGTGTTGCAACTCTGCTGAAATTCAGGGTTCAACAGGCACATGGATGGACGAAAGATTTAAGTCTGTGGAACACATATTTACCAAGTATAGTGCTAATTATAGTTTCAAATAAAAGGGGCAGAAGAGCCATGTGTAGAGGATCTATAAATGAGCCTAACTCTGTTATACTAAGGAGCATAAATTCCAAAGTAAGGCTGACTGACAGAGTGCTGAATTCCTGAGCTGTCTGCCCTGCTTATAGTTTCTGGATATCTCTAGAGGCCTCAGAAACCCCACTATTTGAGGCACTGTACACTGTGGCACTCAGTGAGATCCTGCTGAACCTTGCATAAGCATAACATCAGGAATGACTTCCTGACTCACTTTGAAATCTCTTAGCCATAAAAACTCATTTATATTTACCATTTCCCCTTTTGGTCAAGGATTTTTTCCAGATTCACTGCTAGTTGGTGCTTGGTCATAATACCTTGGTGCCAGGAGGCTCATCCCTGGGTGTCATGTACCACACTGGGGGGAGGCCATGTGTTTATATGTTGAGTTTGGCTTAGAGAGAGGCCACATTTGAGCAAGAAGGAATCTTTCAGGAGGGTAACTCTTAGGCAGTATATAATACTAGGCTAAGGTTCAAGTTCACAATAAAAGGTTCATAAGTGAACAAGAGAATACCGTCAAGTCCACTCTAGTCCATGGTTCTTCCCCCAATCCTGAGGGGACTAGGATGGTGATGTCCACTCCAACTCCAAGTGAGAGAGGGCTTATATCCCATGGATATGGTGGGTGGGATGATCCTGCCTGCAGATGCAGGCCCTCTCCATTCCCTGGTATGGCCATTGCCCATCGTTGTCTCCTCACCAGGTGACTTGGATGAGTCCATTGAGCTGTAGGATAGGAGTTGCAGCTCCACCTAGATTTCATGCAAATGTTCGTATGTATTGTGAGAATTTTGATTTTTACCTTATAATTAAAAAAAAAAAAAAAAGATTTGAGAAAAACATGTCAAAAGGTGAAGAATGGTATTGAAGTCCAATATGTGAACACTAGAGTGCGTAAATGAGAACACCAAAATAAAGACTTGAAACAAACAAACAAAAAAAACACACAATGAAACTTCTATTAAGTGGCATATATATATATATATATACCAAATTTAATTTATTAAACTTAATGAATCCTGTATACATTAATATATTAACACATTTTGTCCAAAATATGTTCGTTTTTAAAACCAGGGCAGAGTAAGACATTGTTTTGGACATATGAAAATCTCTTTAAACCAAGAATGTTAAAAAAGAGCTGGAATTTCAAAAAAAGGTTCATAAGTACAATCATCAATGTCAAGGGCCCGGCATAATGGTCTGTCTTCCTTCACTAGGTATTGCCCTTGCACTCAGGGGATTCTTGCTGTCTTATTAAAGAATGTAGCAGAACTCCCCAGGATGGGAATTATGTATTCTTTCAGTTATTGTGTGGATCTCCACTCACTGAGAAAATGTCCCATGAACGCTTGAACATATTCATTTGTCTTCAGGCATGCCCCAGGTGAACCCCTTCCTGTGCATCCTCACATCACAAGTGATCCTACCCTGCCACTGATGTGACAGTTCTGTGATTCAAAACCTCTCCAAAAATGAGGCCAATAAACTAACAAAATAAAATTAATAAGAAAATGAAATAATAATTTTAAAAATAACCAATAAAATACAAAAAAATTTAAACAATTTGAAATTTAAAAAAATTTAAAAATTAGACATTGTAACTTTCATCACTGTGATATCTATTGTCTTCAATGTATAGTGACATTTTCTTCCATATATTCCCCCAATGTCTTGTTTTTTTCATTTTATCTTCAAAGGAGCTTTAGGACACAAAAAAGTCACATAGAGAATACAGGTGATTCCCATATACCCAACACCCTCCCCCTTTGCCTTTCTGCCATATTAATATTTTACATGTGGATAGTACATTTGTTACAATTTATGTACTAATATTGAAGCATTGCTACTAACCATGGTCAATGGTTTATATTATGGTTTACATTTTGGATTGTACACTTTTATAGGTTTTGACAAAATTTGAAGTGAACTATATCTGTTATTGAAAGAACATGCTGATCAGTTTTAAGGTCCTAAAAATTCCCTACATTCCATCTATTCTATTCTTCCCTATCCCTCCCCTCGGAGACAATTGTAATCATTATATTTCAATTTTTGAAAAATAAGATTCATAGTTACTTGCTATAATATTGAAGGCTTGACATATTGGTCTGTTTTCTTGTCTGTCTAATTTAGAACACAGCAGGACTGCCCAGGATGGGAGTTTATTTTCTTGATTATTGTATGGATCTCCACCCACTGATATAACACACTATGTGAAGATGAGCACTTAGATATTCCACAGAAGCCTGCTTTAGGTACACCCTATCCTGTATACCACCCCATACCTGACACCCAACACCAGTAACCCTCTGCTGCCATATTTGCCAAAAGAACATTTCCAACATTATAAGATTAATCACAGACCTTCAAGTCCCCAGAGTTCATCTGCTTTTTCCCTCAGCCCTCCCCCCAGTCCCACGTACTCCAACCCAAAAAACCCCACCCTACTCCACCTCACAGACAAGTACTGCTGAACCCAATCATCTCACTGCACCACTGTCCTGCCTGTACACTGTCCAACCACATTCTTCCACTTTATCATAGGTTTTACTCTTATGAACTTCGGTTCACCAGTCTGTACTCCCTTTCTGTCTCCTGTAAACCTATCTTATAGACTCTAGCTCTCTGTATCTACTCAATTTGCTTAATTCATATCAGTCATTCTTCTACCCTTTTACTTCAACCCAAAACTAGCACTATACCTGTATTAGTCAGCCAAAGGAGTGCTGATGCAAAATACCAGAAATCAGTTGGTTTTTATAAAGGGTATTTATTTGGGGTAGAAGCTTACAGTTACCAGGCCATAAAGCGTAAATTACTTCCCTCACCAAACTCTATGGCCATATGTGGGAGCAAGATGGCTGCTGACATCTGCCAGGGTTCAGGCTTCCTGGATTCCTTTCTTCCCGGGGCTTGTCTCTACCCCGGCTCAGGCTTGCTTTTCTCCATAAGGTCAGCTGTCGACAATCAGGCAAATGGCTTGTCTCTTTTCCTGGGGCCTTCTCTCATTCCTCATGACCAAGCTCCTCTGTATGCTTATTTCCCCAGACTCCAGGATTAAAACTCAGCATCAGAACTCCAAACTCTGTCCTTTGCCATTTCTTTTTATTTGTGAGTCTCCACTCAACGCCCTACTGATGTGGCCCAATGAAAGCCCTAATCATAATTTAATCATGCCCAAAGGAACAGGCCAGTTTACAAACATAATCCAATATCTATTTTTAGAATCCATAAATAATGCCTAACTGTTAGAATATCCATTAATTATATGTTCCAGAGACTTAATTTCAGTCTGTTCATATGCACGTTGAGCCTTGAATTGTAGCCAACACCTATTCTCCAGTTCATCAAACTCACCCAGGAAAATGAAAAAAAAAAAAATGATGATGTACAACCCCTATTCCAAAAAACAGAGAGCATATATAATAGCAAGGAAAGTAGTTCCTTCCATCTGACCTTTAAGATCTAAGCTACAACTCAATCTGAAGCACAGCAGGCATCACCATCCCAAAATCCTCAAGGTTGAGGGATGAATAAACATAAGGGGGTAATGCAACCATAGACCAAAGTAAACTTATGATTATTGCAGTAATGGAAGAACATGTAGTGTTAATATCACATAGTGGTTACCAGAGGTTCTTTGAGGAGGGGAAGGGAATAACAGGTAGAACATAGGGTATTTTTAGGGCATTGGAATTGTTCTGCATGATATGTAATGACAGATGCAGGCCATTATACATTTTGTCCAAACATATAAAATATACAGTGCAAAGCATAAACTATAAGGTAAACTATAGACCTTGGTTAGAAGCAATGCTTTCATACTTATTCATCAATTATAACAAATGTATCACACTATTGTAAGATGTTATTAATAGGAGGAAATGTGGGAGGGGAGGGGTGGGGTATACGGGAATCTCTTATAATTTCAATATAACTTTTCTGTAATCTAATACCTCTTTTAAAATAAAGTTTATTATATGAAAAATATTATATGGAAGTGTAAGGGGCTCCAAATAACTAAGGACACCTTGAAAAAGAAGAATGAAGTTAGAGGACTTACATTTCCCAAGCTCAAAATTTATTACAAAGCCACCATGATCAAAACAGCATTTTCTGGCACAAGGACAGACATATAGACCAATGGAATACAATTGAGAACTAGGAATTAAATTTTTGGTTAGGGAGTAAGAATTAAGGATTAGAATGTGCAATGTTCTTATTTGGATTGCTGGAACTATTTGATGATGGATGGTGGTGATGGTAGCACAATATTGTGAACATAACTAACAACAATGAGATATATATTTGAATGTGATTTTAAAAAGAAATGATATACTCTGTATGCAGTGACAGAATAATTTTTTTTTTAAAAATCCTTGGAACGACGTTATATAAATAATGTACATTAAGTTAAAACATGGTAACAGTAAAATTATAAAAATGTGCTATCAATTATAGTAAGCAGTCCACTCCAATGCATGGTGTTAATTATAGGGTGGTATATGGGAATTCTGTATTTTATCCATGATCATACTGTAAACTCACAACTTCTTTAATAAAAAAAAAATAATGAAGCACAGTATAGATATACACTGTGTATGCTACTGATGCAGTTTCAGGTAAAATTCGCAAAATAAAGTGCATTTCATAGTTCCAGATGGCGATTCCATATATTCCACAGTTTTTCATTTCATTCTTTTTCCAAATTAGAGTGTATTGATGTATTTCTTTCATCACCTCTTCAAATTTGATTATGAATTGCATAGAATTTCATTTTATCCTAATAGTATTTTTTATTTATATCTTGAAACAATCTTCTACATTTTAAGGGAAATGATGTATGGTGGTTTGGAGCTGTATGTACCCTAGCAAACATATTCCTAAACTTAATCCATTTCTGTGGGTATGAACCCATAGTAAGTAGGGCATATTTTTAAATATATGTAAATAAATAAATAAATCTATTGATATATGTTAATAAAGCATACAATTCATCCAACTTATACAATCAATAGTATCTGGTGTAATCACATAGCTGTGCATTCATCACTTCAATCATTATTAGAGCATTTTCATTATTTTAATAATAATAAAAAACAAAAAACAGACTAATAAACAAAATTCCTCACCTCTCAATCTCTGTATGCTTCCCCAACTGTACATATCTATACTGTACATAACTCGTGTTCCAAAGTGTATAAAAAATGGCTTTTCGTATAATCGTGATGTTGTACTTTCATCATCTCAAAAATTTTAGAAGAATTTCATTACTTCAAAATGAAGAACTCCATACCCCTTAGCATTCCTTCCTCAGATCTACATAATCACTCATTTCATTTCATCTTTACAAATTGAATTATCTTTACATTTCATACACGTGGAATCAAACACTATGTAGTACTCAGTGTCTGGTCTCATTCACTTTGTATAATGTGTTTTTTTGTCCGATATTAACATTTTGTAATATTAACTTACATTTCTTCAGCTTCAAAGAAAAATGGTCTTTTATATGCAATTCTACCCATATCATATTTCACATAATATATTTATATTTCTCATAATATATTTAGTTCAAAATAGGGCAATCATACAATATTTATTCTTTTATGTCTTACTTGCTTCATTCAACATAATGTCCTCCAGGTTCATCCATGTTGTTATATGTTTCACAAATTTATTTCTTCCTTTTTTAATATTTTTTATTTTTTTAAAAAAGATACTTAGATTACATAAATGTTACATAAATCATTGCTTAGTGGCAATACTCCAGGATGTGTTCATCAATTGCAGCAAAACTAATGAAGGATGTTGTTGATGTGGGAAAATGTAGGAGAGCTAGGGAGCAGGGCATATGAGAATCCCTGATGTTTTTTGTGTAACATTTATGTAACCTAAGTTCCTTTAAAAAAATAAAAAATTATATTAAAAAATACACGCACATAAAAAAATATAGGGAATTCTCATATGCCCCCTCCTTACTCCTCCCACACTTTCCCACATTAAAAACATCCTTCATTAGTGTGGTACATTTGTTACAATTTATGAATACAATTGGAGCATTACCACTAAGTCTGGATTATAGTTTACATTATAGTTTAAAGTCTCTCTTGCACAATTTTCTAAGTTATGACAAAATGATCTTTCATTACAACATCACTCAGGACAATTACAATGTCCCGAAAATGCCTCCATATTACACTTATTTTTCCATCTCCTTGCCCTCAGAACTTCTGGTGTCCACTGCCACCACATCAATGATAAAAGTCCTTCCATTGCTAGAATAACAATAAGCCTATAGTAGAATAACAATGAGTCTACTCTAGTCTATTGTTCATTTCCCAATCCTGAGGATTCTGGGATGGTGATGACCATTCAGCCTCTAATTGAGAGGGGGCCTAGGTCCCATGGGGGAGATGGATGGGACTATCTTCCTTGTGGTTGTAGACTCTTTCTATTTCTTGGGATGGTCATTGTCCATCATCATTTCCTTGTTATTTGTCCTGGGTGAGTTCAGTGAACTGGAAAGTAGGTGTTACAACTCTGTTGAGATTCAGGACCTGACTGGCACATGGAAAGCACAAAGATTTAAGTTTCTTGGGCATAAACCTATCAACTCTAGTACTAACTATAGGTTCAAATAGAAGGGGCAGAAGAGACATGTGTAGGGGACCCCCAACTGAGTCCAACTCTATCACAATGGGGAACATAAACTCGAAATTAGGTCTTACTGGCAAGCACCAAACTTCTGATCTGTTAGCCCTGCCTATAGTGCCTGGATGTCTCTGGAGCCCTCAGGAGTCCCGCTATTTGAGATAATATTTACTGTGGCAGTCAATGAGATCCTGCTGAGACGTGCATAAGCATAACTTCTGGAATGACGTTCCGACTCACTTTAAAGTCTCTTAGCCATATAAATTCATTTGTCTTTAACTTTTCCCCCTTTTGGACAAGGTCTTTTACCAGTTGCTGTGCTAGTTGGTGCTTGGTGTAATCCCTCAGTGCCAGGGTGGCTCATCCCCGAGAGTCAGGTCCCATGCTGTGGGAAGGTAATGCATTTATATGCTGAGTTTGGCTTAGAGAGAGGCCACCTTTGCTCAACAAGGAAGCTTTCAGGAGGTAACACTTAGGCAACCTATAATACTAGGCTAAGTTTCAATTTAAAAAAAGTTTCATACGTACAGTCATCAATAATAAGTGTCAGTCAGTGGTCCATCCTCCTTCACTAGTCACTGCCTCTGTACTCAGGAGATTGTTGTTGTCCCGTTAAAGAATGTGGCAAAACTCCCCAGAAAGGAAATTGGATATTTTTTCAGTTATTGTGTGGAACTCCACCTACCGTGACAATGCCCCATAAACATTTGAACTCATTCATATGCCTTATAGGTATGCTCCATGTGAACTCCCTCCCATGCTTCCCCCATCACTCACACCCCACGCCAGTGATCCTCCAAATAGGGTCTTTTATGATGTTACTTCAGCTATGGTGTGGCACCCCTCAATAAGGATAGGGAGAGGTCGGGGTATGTGGGAATACCCTATATTTTTTATGTAACATTTACATAATCTAAAGCTTCTTTAAACTAGACATTAACAAAATTAAAAAAAAAATAGTTTGCATCTAAGGATATTATCAAGAGAGTGAAAATTAGCCACAGAAGGTACAAAAATATTTAGAAACAATATATTTGATAAGGGTTTGATATAAAGAATATATGAAGAATTCCTGCAATTTAACAACAACTACAAAAAAACCAAACAGCCCAATTTAAAAATGGGCAAAGTCTTTTAGTACAAATTTCTTCAAAGTTGATATACAAGTGGCCAATAAGCACAGGAAAAGATGCTCATATCTTTAGCCATTAGAGAAATGCAAGTCAAAACCACAATGATAAACCACCTCACACCTACTGTAATGGCTATGATTAATTAATGGAGAACAAATGCTGGTGAGGATGCAGAGAAATAAGAACCCTCTTGTATTAGTCAGCCCAAAGGGGTGCTGATACAAAATACCAGAAATTGGTTGGTTTTTTTAAAGGGTATTTATTTAGGGCAGAGGCTTACAGTTACCAGGCCATAGAGCATCAGTTTCTGACCTCACCAAAGTCTGTTGCTACATGTTGAAGCAAGGCAGCTGCCGACTTTTGCCAGGGTTCAGTCTTCTTGGGTTCCTCTCTTCCCAGGGCTTAGTTTCTCTCTGGGCTTGGCTACTCTGTTTCCTCCACAAGTCAGCTGTAGGCTATGAGGCTCTCTAGGCTTTTCCTCTCTCCACAAGGCCAGCTGTGAACTGTCAGGTGAATGGCTCAACTCTTTTCACAGGGACTTCTCTCCTTCCTCATGACCAAGCTCCTCTGTGCTTACTTCCCCGGGCTCCAACATTAAAACTCAGCATCAGAACTCCAAAATCAAAACTCCAACTCTGTCCTTTGCCATGTCTTTTATCTTTGAGACCCCACTCAACAAGGGATGGGGCTCAACACCCTACTGATGTGGCCCAATCAAATGCCTAATCATAACTTAATCGTGCCCAGATAAACAGACCGGTTTACAAGCATATCAATATCTACTTTTGGAATTCATAACTATATTAAACTTCCAAACTGCTACACTTCCCATATTGTTGATGGGAATGTAAAATTGTGCAGCCACCATGGAAAAGAGTGTGGTGTTTCCTTCAGATATTTGAAAATAGGATTTCCATGTGACCCAGAGTTTCAATTTCCTCATTGCTAAAGCAAATACCATGCAATGAATTGTCTTAAACAATAAAAATTAATTGGCTCATGGATTTGAAGCTAGCAGAATTCCATATGAAGACATCATCAAGACAATGCTTTCTTCCCAATGGCTTCAATTCTGTGACTGGCTACCAAAGATTCTTGGTCCTGGGCTCCTCTCTCACATGACAATGCACATGGCAGCCTCTCTCTTCTCTTCTGGGTTAATTTGACTTTCAGCTTCTGCTGCTCCCTCTGTGGCTTTTCGTTCTGAGACCTTCCTTATAATGCCTTCAGTAATCAGATTAAGAACCATCTTGGGCCACACATTATCTGAAATAACATCATCAAAACATCCTATTTGCAAGTGTTCACACCTACAGGGATGGATTAAGTTAGGTTTTCTGGAGTGAATTGATCCAAACCACCAGAGTCTGCCCTCTAGACTCATAGAAGACAAGTTATATTTTCATGCAAAACACATTCAATTCATCACAATATCCCAAAATCCTTAAGTCATTTCAGAAACAATGTTAAGTACAAAATGTCTCAAAATTGGGTATGCATTTGGGGAAAAGTACATCAAATGTAAGATGTGGATGATAGTAGTAATATTTTGATGATCTTTCATCATCTTTAACAAATGTTCAACAACAACGCAGGGTATTGGTGATGGGGTGATGTATGGGGATCCTGTACAATGATATGGATGTTTGTTTTGTAAGTTCACAACTTTTACTGTACGCTTATTGTTTATATATGTTCATGTATGCATGATATACAGCATTAAAAAAAAAATCTCTTATGCATGCTGTCTTTCCTGAGGCAAAATTCCACTATGACTATGGACTTGTCTATGGCCAGTTTCTCCATGAATGCAGTGCATTCCAAATAGTGGCTTAAAGTTACATTATTTCTTATGATTCCATTGATTGTTTGGACCCAGCTAAGTGATTAAGAATAGCTTCATGTGCCATCAGCTGGGGTTACTTGTGCAGGTCTGTTTGTTTCTGGTGCTTATCTGAGTCTACTCGTTTCTGGTAGTTGGTGCTGGCTATTTGCATGACTAACTTATTTCTCTTCCATAGGGCCACTTTAGCTTCAGAAGCCTAGACAATCTTTCTATATAACATAGCAGCAGGGTCCCCAAAAAGTGAAATACTCTTAAGGGCAAGGCTAGAACTTAGTCCATTTCTCCTAAATTTTCATCTTTATTGCCAAAGCTTGTTGACAATACCCTCTTAAGAATGTTGATATTATATATATTATATGCATCTATATGCATGATTAATATATGTACTTTTTCTTTATCCTGATGTTGGTTATTTATACCATCTTTCTTTTTTATCAGACTCATGAAAGATTTCCATTTTTATTACATATTTGAAGAATCAAATTCCTGACTTTTTTGTTCCTCACAAATTACATGTTTTAATCTTTTCATCAATTTCTGCTGTTATGATCACTGTTTCTTTCATTATACTCTTTTGGTTTAATTCAAGTTTAATTTCATGAAAACTGTGTTTAGTTTATTATTTTTAAGTCTTTATTCTTTTCTAATATATGTATTTAAAGCTATAAATTTCCCATTAAGCACAGTTTTAGCAACATCGAGCAAGTTATGATGTATTATATTTTTATTAACAGTTCTTTAAAATATTTTTATAAATTTCATTGTATTTTTATTGTTTTTTCCCTAAGTTTTCCTCTGAGTTATTTAGAAATCTATTTCTTATTTTCTAGAAATATAGAGATTTTCTGATTATCTGTTATTGTGTTCTAACTTAATTGCTTCACAGTCAGAGAAAATATTCTATATCATAGCTACCTTTTGAAATGTTTTTTTTTGTTTGTTTGTTTCAAAGTCTACTTTTTCTGATATCATTATAGCTACACAAGCTTGATTTTGGTATTTTCATCCATTTAGTTTCAAACCTTATGTACCTTTATGTTTTGTAAGTGTCTTGTGAACACTATATTATTGGATTTTTCTGCAGGCTGACAATTGCTGTCTTTTAATTAGAAGCCTTTAACTTACATTTAAAGTAATTACTGATTTTGGAGTATAGATATACCATCTTACAATGTACTATCTATTTCTCCATCCTACTCTATGCTACTTTATCTCTCATTACTTCTCTTCTTTTGGATTTGACAATACAAATGATATTATCATTCTTTTCACCTTCATTTGCTTGAAGCTATATACAATTTTAATCTTACTTTAGTAGCCACATGTGGTTGTTTGAAGCAATATGTACTCCCCAGAAAAACTTGTCCTTAAATCTAATCTATTCCTGTAGGTGTGAACCCATTGTAAGTATGACATTTTGATGAGGTTACTTCAATTAAGGTGTGGTCTGGCCCAATCAGGATCATTCTTAATCCTATTACTGGAGACCTTTTTAAGCAGAGTGAAATTCAAACAGACACAGAGAAAAACCCACTGGAAGTAAGAAGTTGAAAATCATCAGAATCTGGAAAAGAAGGCAGAAACAAGGACATGCTACCATGTGCCTAGCCATTTGACAAAATAAAGATGAAGGAATACCAGCAGACATCCCCACAATACCACAGTCTTTGGTACAAAAGCATAGCCTTGATGATCCTTTGACTTGGACTTTTTCCCAGTTTCAAACTGTGAGTGAATAAATTCCTATTGTTTAATCTGACCAATTTTATGGTATTTGCTTGAGCAGACTAGGAAACAAAAACACCAATTTAGTTTGTCAAAGGCTGCCAATACAAAATTACCAGAAATGGGTTGGCTTTTATAATGCAGATTTATTACAGTAAAAACCTACAGTTCCTAGGCTGTGAAAATATCCAAATCATGGTATCATCAGAGGTGCTGTTTCATCAAAGGTTGGCTGCTGGCACATCCTGGAGTTCTGTGATGTGGCAAGGAAAAATGGTAGCTATCCATAAGGGTTTCTGCTTTCTCCTCCAGAATGCTTTCTCCACAAGCTCAGCTGTGGGTGATCAAGCACATGGCATGGCTCATCTCTTCAGCTGCTCCATGGGCCTAACTTCTCAGGGGCTTTATGCACCTCTGTGTTCCACTGATTCCAGCCTCTGCCCTCTCACTCAGCTTTTCAGGGTTTTCTCACTGCCTTACTCTTAGCTGTAGCTGATCCTAGAAAGCTATTTCACATGGCAGGATAAAAATGGTGGCTGTCTTTCTCTCTGTGTGTTTTTGTTTTCAGTTCTCAGTTTATATAAGACTCCAGCAATATACAGAGATATAACATGGGTCATGCCTCACTGTCATTGTCAAATCAAAGGCCTTAAAGTGATCTAATCAAAATGAGCTAATCAAAAGGCCACTTAATGAATTTGAAGGGCCTACAGGAATGGGTTAGCTCAAAGAACACTATCTTTCCTGGGGTTCACAAAACTTCAATCTGTCACACTCTACTCTCTGTATCCCAAAAAGTCATGTTCTTGACTTATGCAGAATGCATGCATTCCATCACAGCATTCCAAAGCCTTAAATAATTTCAGTAACAATGCTAAGTATAAAATCTCATAAAAATTATTTATAGGCATGTAGTTTGTCTTGAGTTAAAAGCCTCTCTGTCTGTGGATCTGTGAAACTGACAAAAACAAGTTATCTGCTTCTAATATACAAATTAGGAGCAAACATATAATAAATATTTACACCATAGGGAGAAATTGGAAGGAAAACAGACATCTTGGGTCCCAAACAGTTCTGAAACCTGCAGGGCATACTCCATTATATCTCAAAGTCTGAGTGTCATCTATAAAGTGATTGTTTCTTCTCCTGAGGACTTCATGGAGGCAAATCTCTTCCAAGTGCTTGCCCAGTGGCCAACTTTTCAGTTCCACCCTCATAGAGCATCAGGGTGCTCACCATCCAAGAATGCTGATATGATGGACAAAATCTCCCTAATCTCTGGTGCACAGACCCAAACCCCTCAGAACAGTGGGCTGTTGACCTAACTTTCCTCATTCTCTGAGACACAGTCTCACCCTTAGCATAGTGGGGTTGCAGCCACATTCTCCCTAACCTCTGGTACACAGTCCCAACCCACTCAGGACAATGGGGTAGTGATCTCCCTACCTCTATTTCCAGGGAATGTGACCCACCTTCTGTAGCTTGGAACAGTGAAACTCTTCCTGAACAATGGGGCAGAAGATCTGTCTTCTCCAAGCCCTGAGGTATACTCACTCCCTCCACACACATAGGTAGGGACCCTCTCTTGGCCAGAGAAGATGTCTTAAGTCCATACCTCAGCTTCTATAGTTTTTCTCTTGAATTTGTTTTTCCTTCAATAAATCTCCTTCCCTTTCCCTTTTAGTTCAGGTTGACAGTGGTTTCATTCATACAGAACTTTCAAAAAGCTTTTTTGTTTTGCATGCATTTCAAAGGTGTCCCAACCATCAGACAATAAGGCTTTCCAGAAGTCCTTCTTGGATAACTTAATTTCAAGTCATTACTTACAAGGAAATGGTTGACTAGATTCAAGTTCATTTAAGTCCTCACATTGGGCACTATTCTCTGGGGACTTGTTTTCCAGAAGCTCAGAATTTCCCAACCCATCAATTTCTGGTTTCTTTTTGTCCCAGTGTTCAGTTCTCGCCTTATCTCTTTCCTCTTGCATTTTGTTATAAGCTGCAAGGAAAAGCCAAGCTGCATGTTCTACATTAAGTTTGGAAATTTCAGCTAAATGTTGAAACATCACTTTCAAATTCTGCCTTCCATTGCACATCAGGAGTCAATTTTGCCAAGTACTCTGGAACTTTAAAGCAAGGATTGCCTCCCTTCCATCCATCATTTCTGTCTAAGGACTCATAATAAGTAACTTTTAGGTTCATATTATTACCAACAGTCTCCCCAAAGCAATCTAGGCCTTTTCTATCAAGTATCTCACAAATCCTCCAGAATATTCCCCTCACCCGTTTATAAAGCTATTCCAACATTTCTGATACTAGCAAAGAGCAGCACTCCACTCCTGGTACCAATTTTTGTTTCCCAAAGGCTGCCAAAGCAATATTTCCAGAAATTTGTTAGTTTTTGTAATGGGGATTTATTAAGGTTAAAAACTTACATTTCTGAGCCCATGAAAATATCCAAATCAATTGCATCAGAGATGCTCTTTTATGAAAAGTTGACTGGATGAATCCTGAAGACCTCATGTTGAGTGAAGCAAGACAGGCATTGAAGGATGAACAGTACATGACTTCACTGATATGAATTAAGGAAATTGAACAGTCTCAGAGAGCTATTATCTGTAAGATAGGTTTACAAGAAATAGAAAGAGAGGAGAAGGTTGTGAGCCATCACCCATATGTACAATATGGTGTCCTCAATCAGCTGTCTTTTGCAAGAGAGATGGTGAGGGCCCACTTAAACTGATGTCATCTTGCCTCTCTCCAGTTTTCATGAATTTTATCTCTTACATTTAAACTTATCATTATTATTTCATTTTCCTATTAATTGTATTCAGCTATTGTAATGGCTTCATCTTTGAAGAAGCTTTGGATCACAGAAGGGTTACAATAGGGGTGGGGGAGGATCACTGGTGTGGGGTGTCAGGTATGGGGGATGCATAGAAGGAAGTTCACCTAAGCATAAATGTAAGGTATATAAAAATCTTAAAATGCTCATGGGGCATTATCACAGTGGGTGGAGGAGAATCACTCAATAAATGAGAGAATACTGAATTCCTATCCTAGAGAGCTCTGCCACATTCTCCAAGGGAGCATCAACAGTCCCCCACGTGAAAGGGCAGTGTCTGGCAAAGGAGGATGATCCACTAATGGGCCCTTGTTACTGATGACTAACCTTATGAGTATTTGCTCCTGAAATTGAAACTTAGCCTATTGTTATGGGGTGCCTAAGGGTTGCCTCCTGAGAGCCTCCTTGTTGCTCAAATATAGCCTCTCTCTAAGCCAAACTCAGCATATAAATGTATTACCTTCCTCCCAGCATGGGACATGTCTCCTGGGGATGAGTCTCCCTGGCACCGAGGCATTGCTACCAAGCACCAACTGGCAATGCAATTGAAAAAAGACTTTGAATAAAAGGGAAAAAAGGTAAAGACAAATGAGTTTATATGGCTAAGAGACTTCAAAATATGTTGGGAGGTCATCCCAGAGGTAATGCTTATGCACATCTCAGTGGGATCTCATAGAATTCCAAAGTGGGTATCACCCCCAAATAGGTGTGCTCCTGAGGGCTCTAGTGACACCCAGGTCCTATGTCAGGGTGGATAACATTAATTTCAAGTAATGTCAAGATTGAACATAAAGTTCTGAAAGATTCATGGAAAGCATCATGACATTAATCAGAAAAGATACTTTTGTTTAGTATCAGATTTTCATTTACTGAAACACTGGAATTATGCCAATTAAATATAATTTTATGAAAAAAAGTTGACTGCTGGCAGATCCTGGAGTCCTGTCACATGGCAAGAAAAAATGGTGGCTCTCTGTCTGGGTCTTTGCTTTCTCTTCCAGTCCACATTCTCCTCAGCTAAGCTGTGGGCAATCAAGTACAAGACATGGCTTATCTGTTCAGCTTGAGATACACTGTGGGCCTAGGCTATCAGGGACCTCTTTCTGTGTCTTTCTGCTCTGCTGATACCACCCTCCATCCTCTCTCTCAGCCACCCAAGGTTTCTCTCAGCCTTGCTCACAGCTGTAGTTGATCCTGGAGCCTTCCTTCACACAGTAGGGTAAAATGGCAACTGTAAAGAAAGTCTCTTTGCATATTGGCTTCAGTTCTCAGATTAAAGAAGACCCCAGCAAAATGGTGGAGACCTCACCTGGGTCACACTTCATTGATGTAGTCTAATCAAAGGTCCTAAAGTGATCTATATAATCAAATGATCTAATCAAAATTCCATTAATGCAATCAAAAGGACCCATGTAATATTTTGGGTAATCTAAGCACCTCTTAAAATATATGTGTGTGTATATATATATATATATATATATATATATATATATATATATAAAATTTTTGTAAGCAAATACACATATATGCATATATATTTATATATCATTTTGCAAATGTTTGTATGTATTGTGAGAATTTTGATTTTTACCCACAATAAAAATAAATAAAAAATTTAAAAAAGAAGGACCCATGGAAATGGTTTAGATTTTTAAAAATCATATTTTATGGGATGCACAAAACTTTAAACTGCCACAACCACCTTGGCAAATGGGACATTGAATTATTGACTTATCAAAGCTTAACACTATACATCCATCTCCCTCAATAGGCTTGAGAAGTTTTCAGCCATTATTTCTTTCAACACTCCTTCTGTTACTTTCCCTTCTCTTCTCTGTCTGGGATGCCTATAATGTGTATGTTTGTGCATTTTGTGTTGTCTGTTAAATCCCTAAGTCCCTGCTGGATTTTTTTTCTTTTTATCTATCTGTTCTACAATCTGTTTGATTTCAGATGTACTGTCTTCCGGATCACTAATTCTTTCCTCTGTCTGTTTAAATCTGCTGTTATGTGATTCCAGTGTCTTTCTGATTTCTTGGATTGTGCCATTCATCACCATCATATCTGTTATCTTTTTATGTATGTATACAATTTCTTCAGTATGTTCTTCCAGTGTCTTCTTAATATCCTTAATCTCTTCCTTCACTTCATTAAGTTGGTCCATGATATTTGTTTGGACATCTTTGATTAATTGTCTGATGTTCTGCATCTCTTCCTGGATTTTAATTTGTTCATTGGACTGGTCCATGTCTTCCTGTTTCTCAGTATGGTTTGTAATTTTTTGATTACCCTCTGATCATCATTTTATCTTGATGGGTTTATTCAGTTGATTAGTTTCTCTCTCTGCTCTAGAGTTTTATTTAGCTGGTGGTTCTGTGTGTGTTAAGTTTTCTCTTTGAAACTTTGTTCTTTTTGTTCTATTTCCTTGTTGTTTTCTATGTTCCCTTGAAAGAAAAAGATTAGGAACAGAGCAATCAAAAGAGGTAAGAAAGGAAAAAGAATAATAATAATAATAATAAAAGTTAGAAGAGGGACCATATAAGACTTAGTAAAATGAATATTTAACTCATGTACACAGTGTAGAGTAATAGGGGGGAAAAGTGGAGTACCTACACTGGAATGGGAAACCAAATAGAGAAAAATATACAGAAAAATTTAAAAGGCCAGAATGATGAGGAAAGAGAGAAACAGTAAAGAAAGGGCTGAAAGGAAAAAGTTAATAATAATAATAATAATAAAAAGAAAACAGAATAGACAAGATAAAAATCAAAACCAGTAAAGTTGAGGACTACTGAAAAAAGGTGAAATGTAAGAACCACAACATAAAGCAGAAGATAGAAAAATGAAGGAAGGAAAAAAGATAGCATTGGTAAACAAAATCAATATATACAGAAAATGGGAAATCAAGGAAGGAGAAGCACAGCAATGAATAAACAAGCTAACAGCACAGTTTTGTCTTGAGCAATCTATAGCCCTGTCCAGCTCCCTCCAGATAAATGTCCCAAAGGCTCATGCTCTGTGAGCTCCCAGAACAGCCTACTTGAGCAGGATCCTGTCCCCAATCAGCTGTCTTTCCGAGAGAGATGGTGAGTGCACAGTTAAACCAACACCATCTTGCCTTTCCCCAGTTTTCATGTATTTTATCTCTTACATTTAAACTTATCATTATTATTTCATTTTCCTATTAATTGTATTTGGCTATTGTATTGGGTGCATCTTTAAAGAAGCTTTGGATCACAGAAGTGTTACAACTGGGGTGGGAGAGGACCATTGGTGGGGGGTGTCAGGGATGGGGGGTTGCATGGGAGGAAGTTCACCTGAACATACATACAAGGTACATAAAATTGTTCAAATGTTCATGAGGCATTGACACAGTGGGTGGAGAATCACTCAATAAATGAGAGAATACTGAATTCCCAGACTGGAGAGCTCTGCCACATTCTCCAAGGGAGCAGCAACAGTCCCCCAAGTGCAAGGGCAGTGCCTGGCAAAGGAGGATGGTCCACTAATGGGCCCTTGTTATTGATGACTAGCCTTATGAGTCTTTGCTCTTGAAATTGAAACTTAGCTTATTGTTATGGAGTGCCTAAGAGTTGCCTCCTGAGAGCCTCCTTTTTGCTCAAATGTGGCCTCTTTCTAAGCCAAACTCAGCATATGAATGAATTACCTTCCTCCCAGTGTGGTACATGACTCCCAGGGATAAGCCTCTCTGGCACTGAGGGATGAATATCAAGAGCCATCTGGCAGTGGATGAGGGTTCCTATTCCTCCACATCCCAGTGGGTTCCGTGTAATATTTTAGGTAATCTAAGCACCTCTTAAAATATATGTATATATATATATATATATATATATATATATAAATAACATTTTTGTAAGCAAATACACATATATGCACATATATTTATATATCATTTTGCAAATGTTTGTATGTATTGTGAGAATTTTGATTTTTACCCATAATAAAAAAAAAATAAAAAAAAAGAGCCATCTGGCAATACGACTAGAAAAAGACCTCGAATAAAAGGGGGAAAAGGTAAAGACAAATGAGTTCATATGGCTAAGAGACGTCAAAGTGAGTCAGTACGTCATCCCAGAGGTAACACTTACACACATCTCAGTAGGACCTCATAGACTTCCAAAGTGGATATCACCCCAAATAGAGGGGTTCCTGAGGGCCCTGGAGACACCCAGATCCTGTGTCAGGGCAAATACCTCTGGAGTTTGGTGCCTTGCCAGTGAGCCTTACTTTGGAATTTGTGCTCCTGAGAGTGACAGATTGGACTCAAATATGTCTTCCCTGCACATGGTTCATCTGTCCCTTCCATTCAAACCTATATGTGGTGCTGGAGTTTGTAGGTGTACATCCAGAGACTGGAATCTTTGGGCTAACCATGTGTCATCTGGGCCTGGAATCTCGGTGGAGTTGCAACTCCTACTCTACAGCTCAGTGGACTCACCCAGGACACCTGGCAGGGAGATGATGTTGGACAACAACCATCCCAGGGAATGTAGAGAGTCTGCAGCTGCAGGCAGGATAATCCCATCCATCTTATCCATGGGATATAAGCCCCCTCTCACTTGGATGTGGAGTGGACATCAGCATCCCAGACTCCTCAGGATTGGGGGAAGAGCTATGGACTAGAGTGGACTCACTGGTATGCTGCTATAGACATATTGTGACTCAAGCAATGGAAGAAATTACAACATTAATGTGGAGCCAATGGCCACTGGAGGCTCTGGGGGCTGGGAGAGGGAAAAGCAGTTTTAATATAGGGGATTTTTTGGGACTTGGGAATTGTGCTGAGTGACATTGCAATGACAAATATAGGTCATTTTATATCATCATATAACATGCATTACTGTGTAGGAGAGATAGTGTGGTCTACAATCTAAACTATGGTCTATGCTTAATGGCAAAGCCCCAGGATGTGTATATCTGTTGCAGGTGATGTGCCACACTAATGAAGGATATTTATGTGGAAGGTTGTGGGAGGTGTGGGAAGTGTGGCATATGGGAATCCCTATAGTTTTTGTGTAACATTTATGTAATCTAAGTATCTTTTAAAAATAAATTTTAAAATGTTATCACTCAATTGTTCCTTTTTAAATGCTTAATTTTATGTCATGTGAGTCTCACCTTAATATTTTTTAAAAAGTGTATGAAACCAACTGTGATGGTGAAGTTCCTGTGTCAAGTTGGCCAGGTTATGGTGTCCAGTTGTTTGGTCTAGCAAGCACTGGCTTGATTGTAGCTATGAGAGTATTTCGTGGATTTAAATAATCAGTAAGTTGATTGAATCCATGGCTGATTACATCTACAATCACCTTAGGAGAGTGTCTTCAACAATGACAGGCTTCTCACCCATCAGTTGAAGGCCTTAAAAGGAGAATTGATGATTTCAACAGTCAGAAGGGAGAATTTCCATCTGGTCTTTAGCCAGCCAGCCAGCTTTCCTGAGGATTTCATCAACAACCTTCATCAGAGATCCCAGCTTGTAGACTGCCCCATTCTAATAAAAAATCTCATAATATTTATGTAATATATATGCAAATATATCTATATATATCTTCTTTTGGTTCTGCTTCTCGAGAGAATCCTAATTAAAAGAAATTTTGGTATGGAAAAAAAAAAGCTTAACACTGATACTTTTGCTCTATCACCAATTTATCAAATGACTTTTGAATACTTTAACTCCATTTACTCACTTTTCAACCCACAGGATATTGTTGTCATGTATTTTAATTTTCTTCATATTGTAAAATGAAATAACAATATCATTATGGTTTTATAGTAAACAAACTTTGAGATTAATGCCATTTTTTTATTATTTTCATTCTTTTCTCTTTGAGTGTCCCTCTGACATTCTTTTACTTCTGTTTTAAAGGATGTCCTTTAGTTTTGTTTTTGTTTACTTGCAAACACTTTTACTTCACCTTCATTTTTAAAGGATAATATTTACTGGCTGTGATTATTAGGTTCATGTGTCAACCTGTCCATGTAATGGTGCCCAGTTGTTTGGTGAAGCAAGCAATGGTCTAATTACTACCTTAAGGACATGTTGTGGACTTAAATGATCAGTATGTACATTGCATCTATGGCTGACTGCATCTCTAATCAAGTGAGGAGATTGTCTTCAACAATAAGAGACATCTCATCTAATCGGTTGAAGGCCTTAAAAGGAAAAGTGATTATTTCAGCAGTCAGAAGAGAGAATTTTCTTCTCTACTTCAGCCAGATTGCAACCCGCCCTATGAAATTTGGAATTGAGCATCCCCATAGTCATGTGAGATTTTATAAAATCTCGTATTATTTACAGATATCTCCTGCCAGTTCTGTTTCCCAAGAGAACCTTAATAAAGCTCTGGTACTGGGAATCTTTCTTGAGAAAAAGAATTTTAAAAATGGGATTCGTGAATTGGTAATTGGGTTTTTGCAGTTAGCTCTTTATTCTGATTACATTCAAAGGCAGTAATGACTCTATTTAAAATAATAGATATGGCACTGAAAGTCCATGGCATGAGTTGGCAATGAAGAAGTTAAAAAATATTACCACTGGATAAGGCTACTGAAATGTTTATAAGAGGCAAGGCTCTGGGTGAGAGTGTGTTTTTTTTATTTTTCTTCTTCTTTTCTTTCAAATTCTCATATCTTCATTTTTTTAATTGTGGGTAAAAATCAAATTTTTCACAATACATACCAATATTTGTAAAATGATATATAAATATATATGTATATATGTGCATTTGCTTACATAAATGTTATTATATATATATATTAAAGGTGCTTAGATTACCTAGATATTATACAGAGATTACAGGGATTCCCATGTTCCCCACCTCCTTAAAAAAGTTATATGGACTTAAAAGGTATAATGATGTTGGTTAACTCTTCCTAAATATCCTGGATACATGTATGAAAGAAAGGGAGAAGATGAGGGATTCAAATTTGCAACTTAAGAAACACATGAAGGACATAAAAGTATCTATCTGTACTCTGACAGAAAATCTTATTTCCTGTAGCTGCAGACTTGAGAGCTCTGAAAATCAGACCTAGAGTCTCATTGTGCAAGTGGTAGAATTACAACAGAAGCAAAATTCCCAACTGTGCAGGGTACCTGCTGTTAAAGTGAGGGCATTTTTTGGAAAGGAATTGGATCATGAAAATTGGAATGGAAACACATGGGTTGATAATTATGGCAGTGGGGACACTGACATCTAGATTCTGCTGAGTCTCTGCCAGATAAACCTCTCATGTTTTGACCTGAGAAAAAAGTCACTTAACCTCCAGCCAGCCCTGTAAAAACAGCCACCCAACATATATTCTGAACTGAGAAAACAGCCACCTGTCCTCCATTCTTCCCTGAGGTATCTACCATCCAACCTCCACCTGAAGAGATTAGCCATTATATGCCTGATAAACCTGTAACCACCTCCTCTGAAGAAGCAGTCTGAAGAGAATAATCCCGTTTCATTAGATGAAATTGCAATAGAATGCCCTGAGGTAATTTGAAGAAGCAATCAAAATAGCCTAACTCATGGAGTCCTATGGAAATGGGTAATAGATAATAGGGTACCTAAATGTAAAAGAGATGGGCTGTCTACTAAATTTCTACTTTATTTGTATAAAGAAAAGGGCTCTAGGTCAAGTGAAGAAATGTTTTACTTGAATTACTAAAAAAAAGAGTCATGGCCCCTTAATCAAGCCCCAGACTTGAGATAGTTTATAAACCCAGAGCCCCTTGAAAGAGGGGAAGGCTGGGTCTCTGTGGGGAAATACCCTGTTACACTGCCAAAAATTTAAGCTGTTAATATTCCTCCCAGCCTTTCTCAAAAAAAAAACCTATGGCCTTTTACCATGGTTACTATCAATTGGGGGAAAAGAAGTGAAAAAATATTTTGGGGATAATTAGACACTTATTCAGAAGTGCATTAATTCCAGGAGATCCAAAATATCACTATGGTCAACAAGTCAGAGTAGGAGCTTATGGAGGTTAGGTGATCAATGGAGTTTTAGCTCAATTCCATCTCACGGTGGGTCCAGTGTGTCCACTGGGTCTCCAGATCATTTCTTCTGTTATTTCCCCAGTTCTGGAATATATAATTGAGAGCTCTGCCACATTCTCTAAGGGAACAGCAACAATCGCCCAAATACAGGGGCAATGAGTAGTGAAGAATGGTCCATTGATGAGCCCTTGATTTTGATGACTATGCTTATGAGCCTTTGCTCTTGAAATTGCAACTTAGCCTACTTAGCCTAGTGTTGTAGGGTGGCTTTTTACCTCCTGAGAGCTTCCATGTTTCTCAAATGAGGCCTCTCTTTAAGCCAAACTCAGCATATAAATGCATTACCTTCCCCCCAGCATGGGACAAGACTCCCGCAAGGTGAGACTCCTTGGCACCAAGGGATTATTACAAATCACCAACTAGCAATGCAACTGGAAAAAAAATTGAATAAAAGGGGGGAAAGGTAAAGACAAATGAGTTTAAATGGCTAAGAGATTTCAAAGAGTGTTTCAAGGTCATCCCAGAAGTAAAGGTTATGCATGTCTCAGCAGGATTGCATAGATTGCCAAAGTAGATACTACTCCAAATAGTGGGGCTCCTGAGGGCTCTGGAGACACCCAGACACTATGGTCATGGGAGATAGCTTCGGAGCTTACTGTCTTGCTACTGGGAATTTGTGCTCCCGAGTGTGATAGAGTTGGACTCAGTTGTGACTTCTCTATACATGCCTCTTCTGTCCCTTCTATTTGAAGGTATAGTTGGTGCTGTAGTTGGTAGGTGTAGCCCAAGAGACTTAAATATTTCAGCTGTCCATGTGCCAGCTGGGCCCTGAGCCTCAGCGGAGTTGCAACATCTACTCTTCAGCTCATTGGACTCACTCAGGACAGCTAACAAGGAGGTGAGGTTGGACAACCACCATGCCAAGGAACCAGGAGAGTCTTTTTGTAGTGTTTTAATCAAGAAACAAAGTTGTATGTTCTCAAATGCCTTTTCTGTGTCAATTGAAAAGATCATATGCTTTTTCTTCTTTGCTTTATTAATATGGTGTGTTAACCTGATTGATTTTCTTGTGTTGAACCATCCATGCATGCCTGATATAAAAATCACTTGATCACGTTGAATAATTTCTTGAATATGTTGTTGGATTCAATTAGCAAGTATTTTGTTGAAGATTTTTGCATCCATATTCATAAGAAAATTGGGTCTGTAATTTTGTTTTTTCATAATATCTTTATCTGTCTTTGCTATTTGGGTGTTATTTGCTTCACAAAATGAGTTTATACATTACGTTTGCTGCTCTTAGAATTCTCTCTTTGTCTTTGGCATTTGATATTCTAATTGTATGTGTCTCTAGTATGTGTTTCAGAGTTGGTCTATTCAGATTTATTCAGATGGGAGTGCATTGTCCTTCTTGGACATGGATATTTATGTCCTTCAATAGAGTTGGGAAATTATCTACCATTATTTCTTCAAATATTCCTTCTGCCCCTTTTCCATTCTCTTCTTGTTCTGAGACATCCATAACTTGTAGGTTTGCATGTCCCTTTCTGTCATTTATTTCCCTGAAACTTTATCCCATGTTTTCCATACCTTTCTTCATCTGTTCTTTTGCATGTTTGCTTTTGGAGGCCATGTCTTCAAGCTCACTGATCCTTTATTCCACCTCCTTGAATCTTCTGTTATATGTCTCCAGTGTACTTTTAATTTCATTTATTCAACTTTCATTCCCATATGACCTGCTATTTTTCTATGTATGCTTTCAAATACTTCTTTCTGCTCACCCAGTGTCTTATTAATATCCTTAATCTCTTTAGCCATCTCATTGCATTTATTAAGGAGATATTTTTGAATACCTATGATTAGTTGTCTCAACTTCTTTTTGTCATCTGGAGGCTTAACTTGTTCCTTTAACTAGGCCATATATTACTGTTTCTTGGTATGGATTATAATTTTTTGTTGGTGTCTTTGCATCTGCCTTACTAGATGTATTTATTCTGGGTGCAGTTTCTCTCCTTAGGTTAGTGCTTTCTTTCCTTTTCTCCCTTGCTGGTTGTGCAGTAGGAACCACAAATGTAGTTGGTGCTGTAAGTTGCAGAGGCTGAAGCTCCCCATGTTGCCCCAGGAACTGATGAAACTTCTCTCATCTTTCTCCTCTGCCAGTGGTAGGGACAGAGTCACAGCCATGTGTAATAATCCCAGTTGTGCAGATCAAGACTGTCTGTAGCTGCCTGGGGAGATTGTTGAAGCTTCATATGTCTTTCTCCTCTGCCTGGGATGGGGATGGAGCTGCTCGTGTGGGCAGCAATCTATGCTGTGCAGGTCCAAAATATCTGCAGTTGCCCAGGTAAACTAATGTAGTACCACCTCCCCTTCCTGAAGTGGGGATGGACCCTCTGGGGTGCCCAACAATCTAAACTGTGTGCCAAATATACCTGCAGTTGCCCTGAAGCTAAGGGATTACTGTCCCTTCTTCCCTTTAGGGGGTGTGAACGGAACCACCAATGCCCAACAGTTCAATCCTTATAGGCCTAAAGTGCCTGCCATTGCCGAGAAAAGCTGAGGAAACACAACCGTTCTCCCGTCTTATTGGGGTGGAGCAATGGAGCCCCAGGTTTCGGACTATTCAGTTTGTGCCGGTTGAATGTACCTGCAGTTATCCAGGAGACTGGTGCAGATCCTGCCAGCTTTCTTCTTGCCAGAGGTGGCGCTGGAGTCTAGGCTAGGGCTGGAATCTGATCTGGTGGAAAGAAGCCAGTCCCTAACTTCACTGTGATCTTCAGACAGCCTCATTTCCCTTCATGATGGGGGTGGAATTTAAATGGCAGCTACTAACCTCTTTCCACCTTGCACAGGTTCAAATTTTACCTATTCTAAGGATTATACTTTAACCAGTATAAGTATACTAATCAGTAGCTCAAGTCAGTGACCAACCATCTCTTTCTCCCCCATTTATGAGAATTGAAGCTTCCAACTCCAGCCATGGAATAGCTCCCGAGGTGGCATGCACCACCAGATTAGTATGGGCACTGGCTTCCATGGCCTGGCCTGCAATTTCCTGAAGAAGCTGGTGCAGGTTCCCTCAGCTTCCACCCTGTCAGTGGTGGAGCTGGGATTTAGGCTAGATAGAGCTGCAATCCTATTTGGGTGGAAAGAAACCAGTCTCTACGATCACTGCAATTTTCAATCAGTCCCATTTCCCTTCATGCTGGGGACAGAATTAAAATGGCAGCTACTGACTTCTTTCTGACATGGATAGGTTTATACTTAAGCTGTTCTTAGGACTGTACTTTAGCCAGCTGACTTTACTAATCAGTAGCTGAAGTTAGTGCCCAAACATCTCTTCCTCCCCTATATTTGGGAAATGGAGCTTCTAACTCCAGTCATGGAATAGCTCCTAAGGCATCTTGCACCATGGGCACTGGCCTTTGCAGTGTGGAGTGCTCTATTCACAAATCTCCTCTGCAGATGGACAGTCTACTTCCATACTATCAAGGATGTTGCAGCATGCTTTTCTTGTCTCCTGGGGACCCCAAACAATTGCTTTATATAGCTCTGGGTGGTTACTAACTGCCCTGAATGTTGAACTGGCTCTTAGAGCTCCTTACTCTGCTGCCATCTTGCTCCTACTCTGGTTGTTTGTCTTTTTATTTTTGAGATGTAGGATTTCTTCATATATGCTAGATATTGTACCTTTATTGGAGAGGTGGTTTCCAAATATTTTTTCTCATTGGGTAGACTGCCTTTTCACTTTCTTGGCAAACTCCTTCAAAATACGAATGTTTTAATTATGAAGATGTCCCATTTATATATTTTTTCTTTCGTTGCTCAGGTTTTGGGTGTAAAGTTTATGAAACATTTCCTACTACAAGATCCCTACATTATTTTCTAGAAGCTTTTTGTTCTTGGCTCTTATATTTAGTTCTTTGATCCATCTTGAGTTAATTTTTCTATAGGGCATGATATAGTGTTCCACTCTCATTCCTCTGGATATGCATATCCCATTCTCCTAGCACCTTTTTTGAAGAGGCTCTTCTGTCTCATTTCAGTGGGCTTGGTGGCCTTGACAAATATCAGTTGATTGCATATGTGAGGATCTACATCAGAAGTCTCAAATTGGTTCCATTGGTCAATATGTCTATCCTTATGCCAGTAACATGCACTTTTGACCACTGTAACTTTGTAGTATGCTTTAAAGTCAGGTAATATGATTACTCAAATTTTGTTTTTCTTTACCAATATGTGTCTGTTTATTCTAGGCCCCTTGCACTACCAAATATATTTCATTATTGGATATTCCAATTTAGTAAAAAATGCTGTTGTAATTTTTTATGGGATTGCGTTAAATCTGTGTATCAATTTGGGTAGGACAGACATCTTAGTGATGCTTAGTCTTCCAACCCATGAGTATGGAATATTCTTCCATTTATTTAGCTACTCTTGGTTCTCCTTTAACAATGTTTTCTGGTTTTCTGTATACAACTCCTTTACATTTTATTTAAGTTTATTCTTAGATATTTGATTCTTTTAATTTCTATTGTAAATTGATTTTTTTCTTCATATCCTCCTCAAATTCCTCATTATTAGTGTACAGAAATGTTACTGATTTCATGTTGAACTTATATCCTGCCACTTTATTGTACTTGTTTATCAGCTCTAAAAGCTTTGTTGTAGATTTTTGGGAGCTTTCTAAGTATAAGATCATGTCATCTGCAAATAATGACAGTTTTACTTCTTCCTTTCCAATTTGGTGACTTTTATTTCCTTTTCTTGTCTAAGTGCTCAGCTAATTCTTTGAACACAATGTTAAATAAGAGAGGTGATAGTGGTCATCCTTGTCTTGTTCCAGATCTTAGAGGGCAAGGCTTTAGTAATTCACCACTGAGTATGATGCTAGCTGATGGTCTTTAATTTACACCCTTTATCATGTTGAGGAAGCTTCCTTCTATTCCTTTCTTTCAAAATGTTTCTACCAAGAAATAATGCTATATCTTCTCAAATGGATTTTTCTGCATCAATAGTGATGATCATGTGATTCTTTTCTTTTGATCTGTTAATGTGGAGTATTACATTGATTGATTTTCTTATGCTGAACCATCTTTGCATACCAGGGATAAAACCTATTTGTTCATGGTATATAATTAGTTTCATGTATTGTTGAAAATATTTACCAAGCATTTTCTAACTTTTAAAAATTTTATTGGAGAATGTTATTCATACATGAACATACATAAACAATAAGTGTATAGTAAAACTTGTGAACTTACAAAACAAATATGCATAACATCATACAGGGCCCCATACATCATCCCACCACCAAAACCTTGCATTGTTGTGAAACATTTTTTACTAATTATGAAAAAATATCATCAAATCATTACTACTAACTATAATCCATATCTTACATTTGGTGTATTTTTTCCCAACCCACTTTAGTATTTTTTTTTTAATTTATTTTTATTACAGATGTTGTGATCTTACAAAACAATCATGCTGTTTTATGGGATTGGCAAGTATTTTGTTGAGGAGTTTAGCATTTAAGTTTATTATATAGGTTGATCTGTAATTTTCTTTTCTTGTGGCACCTTTATGGTGGCTTTGGAATTAGGGGGGTATTGGCATCATAGAATGAGTTAGATAATGTTTCCTCCACTTCTATTCTTTGGAAGAGTTTAAGCAGGATTTGCATTAATTCTTTCCAGAATGATTGCTAGAATTCACCTGTGATGCCTTCTGGTCCTGGGATTTTCTTGGTTAAGAGTTTTTTGGTGACAAATTCAATCTCATTATTTGTGATTGGTCTGTTGAGTTCATCAATTTCTTCTTTCATCAATGCTGGTTGCTTGTGTGCTTCTAGAAATTTGTCCATTTCATCTAAGTTACCCACGAACATTTGAACATATTTATATATCTTCTATGTATGCCCAGGTCAACTTCCTCCCAAGTATCCCCAATCACTGACCCCCCCTCCCCATTGATTGTCCCTTGCCATAGTTGTAACCCTTCTGTGATCAAAAACTTCTTCAAAAATGAAGCCAAGAATATTGCCAAATTTGAATAATAGGAAAATGAAATAATAATGATAGGCTTAAACATAAGAAATAAAATACATCATAATTTAGAGAAACTAAAACCAAATAAAGTAAAAAAGATTGGGGTATTAAAAAATGAAAAACATTAAAAAATTATTTTTTTTGTTTTTCCTTTCATCTCTGTAATATCGGTTGTCCTTTTGTACAGTGGCATTTTCTTCCATTTCTTCCCCAGGGTCTTACTGTTTTTAATTGTCTTCAAAGAAGTTTTAGGTCACAGTATGGTTAAATACAGAATATAGGGGTTTTACATATACCCAACATCCTCCCCCTTTCCCCCCTTCCCTATTAATAATCTTTTTACATATGGATAGTACATTTGTTGCAACTGATGTATAAATATTGAAACATAGCTACCAACAATGGTCAATGGTTTACATTATGGTTTACTTTTTAGAGCACACACTTTTATAATTTTTTGATAAAATTTAACATGGCCTGTATCTGTGATTGCATGGTCATGGAGAACACTTCCATTGCCCCCAAATATCCTTTCTTCAATCTCTTCTATTCCTCCATCCTTTTCCTCTCAGGGCCCAAAGTGACCACCAGGCTTCGCTCCTTGAAGGACAAGATTCTTAGATACTTGCAACAACGCTGAGGGCTGGACACATTGGTCTTCTATTAGGAGACACACCCCTCCTCTGTTTGAGAACATATCAGGACTCCTCAGCATGGGAGTTCAACTCTTTCCCACGCTTTATGTAGGTCTCCCCCGACTGATACAGCACACAATGAAAAAATAATCATTCACACATTCTCTAGAAGACTGTCCCAGGTGTGCCCTTGTGATGGCTAGGCTAATGTGTCAACTCGGCCAGGTAATTGTGTCCAGGTGTTAGGTCCAGCAAGCACTGGGATAATTGTAATAAAAGAGCATTTATGGACTTTGATCACCAGTGAGTTTAGATCTGCATCAATCAGTGAGATTGCATCAGTAATAGGTAACAATTTTATCCAAACAGTTGAATGCCTTAAAAGCAGAAATGATTTCAACATTCAGAGAGAATTTCCCAGCTCATCTTTGGATACCCAAATTCTCCCAGAAGCTCATCAAAGACCTTTTATTGGACTTTCATTGGAACCCATGGTTTGCTGCCTGCCTGCAGAACCTGAACTTGTGCATCCCCACAGTCGTGTGAAAAACTCTTTTAAAATCACATATTATTGACAGATATCTTCTGTTGATTCCTGAAAGAACCCTGACTAATACAGCTTGGTACAAGGAGTGGTTCTTGAGGAACAGAGTCTTAAACATGGGATGTCTCAGGTGGTTTGGGGAGTATTGTAATTGGCTCTCTACTCTAATTGGACTCAAGGGTACTAATGACTCCCTTTCCAATAATGAAGAGGTTGCTAACAGTCCATGGCATGAGCTGGCAATAGAGATATGCAAAATAGCATCACTGAATTCCCCTACATCCATGCTTATAAGAAGCAAAGATCTGGGTGAGAGTGTTTTCTAAATCTTAACAGTGTCAGGGCCCATGATACTACCCTCTCCTTACCCATGGAATGTCAAGATTCACAGTTACATGCCCTGGGGATTTGAACCTGCCCTTCCTAATCCACCCACCTGCCAGTGTTGCACCACCAAACCCAGGAACACCACCACTCATCTGCCCCATCCCCCAACATGCAACCACACTCTATCCCTTTACCATAGATTATGTCCATGTGGGTGATGGCTCAAAGCCTGCTCTTCTCTTACTCTCCTTTGTTAACCTATCTTTCAGACGATGGTTCTCAGAGACTGCTCACTTTCCTCAGTTCAGATCAGTGAGGTCATATACTGTTCATCCTTCAGTGCCTGGCTTGCTTCACTCAACATAAGGTCTTCAAGATTCATCCACATTATTCCATGTGTTAGCACTTTGTTCCTTCTTACCGCTGAGTAATATTCCATTGTATGTATTTTTTTTTATTTTATTTTATTTTTAAGATTTTTATTTTATTTATTCATTTATCCCCCCCTTGCTGCTTGTGCTCACTGGGTCAGCTAACCACGCCATGCGGGCGGGCTTGCCTTCACCAGGAGGCCCCGGGAACCGAACCCGGGGCCTCCCATATGGTAAACGGGAGCCCTACTGATTGAGCTACAGCCGCTTCCTCCATTGTATGTATGTACCACATTTTGATGTGGTGGGAGGTGTGGGAGGTGGGCAACATGGGAATCCCAGTGGGTTCCGTGTAATATTTTGGGTATCTAAGCACCTCTTAAAATATATTTATACATATACATAAATAACATTTTTGTAAGCAAATGCACATATATGCATATATATTTATATATCATTTTGCAAATGTTGGTAGGTATTGTGAAAATTTTGAATTTTACCCACAATAAAAAAAAAATCTTAACAGAATTTTGTGGAGTCAAAAGGTATAATGATGTTGGCTGGCTCCTCCTAGATACTCTGGATATAGTTACAAAAGAAAGAGATGAGCTAAAGTCTTCAAATGTGAAACTTAAATGCCACATGAATGATATGAAAGTTTCTATGTGTGCCTTGAAAGAAAATCTTGTCCCCTGTAGCCACAGACTTGAGATATCTGAGAATCAAATCCAGACTCTCATTGTACGAGTAGCAGAATTACAGAGGAAACTAAAATCTTAACCTCGTAGGGTTTCTGCAATTAAAATTAAGGCATTGATTGGAAAGGAGTGGAACCCCAAGGATTGAGATGGAGACATATGGAATGATGATAATATTGGTGGGGACATTGGAACCCTAAATTCTGCTGAGACTTTACCATATAAACCTGTGATGACCTGCCTTGTGAAGACCACACCTTGTCAATCTTGTATCATCCAGCCTCCAGCCTGCCCCAGAGAGTCTGGACCTCCTCCAAGCCACGAGGCAGGTACCAGCCAAACTCCAGCATGCACTGCCTAATTTCCAGTCTGCCCTGAGGAATCTGTCTTCCAACCCCTGCTTGAAGAGATTAATCCTGTCTTACCAGAAGAAAATGCAAAAGAATGCCCTGAGGTCAGTAGCCTGCAAGACATCTCTAATATTTCTCCTTACACACACACCCACCCCTCTTGTCATCAGGACCCATTACTAGACGAAAATCATAACAAGCCCACAAAGGTGAAATACAAAGTGTGACCCATGAGGAAGTACGCTACACTTTGAAAGAACTGCATGAGTTTTCCAACTTATATAGTCAGAAATCAGGGGAATATATGTGGGAATGGATACTAAGGGTATGGGATAATGGTGGAAGAAATATAAAGTTGGATAAGGCTGAATTTATTGATACTGGCTCACTAAGCATAAATTCTGGATTCAATGCTGTACCTTGAGGGGTTAGAAAGGGCTCTAACAGTTTGTTTGGGTGGATGACTGAAGCATAGACCAAAAGATGGCCTAGCATGCCTGATGTTGAGATGCCCGATTTGCCCTGGTATTTACTAGACGACAGAATTCAAAGGCTTAGAAAGATTGGAATGCTAGAATGGATTTACCATTTGAGACCTGCCCACCCACCCCAGGAATGTCCAGAGGATACACCTTCAACTAGGACTGTGAGGAACAAACTTGTAAGACTAACCCCATCTTCTCTGAAGAGCTGTGGGGTTGCTCTTCTCTGCAGTCCAGATATTACTGTGGGGAGGGCTGTAATGGATTTGGAATCCTTAAACATTATGGGGATGATCAGATCTCAGTCAGGTAAAAGTCAAGTATCTGCAGTTAATCATCAAATGCAAGGTGGGCGTGGCTACCGCAATGAAAAGCAGATTCAAAGCAGCACTCAGAATAGTCTGAGTCTCATGGAGTTATGTCATTGGCTAATAGATCATGGGGCACCTAGAAGTAATATACATGAGCAGTCTACTAAACTTCTTCTGGATCTGTATAAGCAGAGGAGTTCTAGGTCGAGTAAACAAAACCCTAACTCAAATTACAGATGCAGAGAATCACGGCCCATTAATCAATTCCCAGACTTGAGACAGTTTACAGACCCAGAGTCCCTTGAATGAGGAGAAGGCCAGATCCCTAGGGAAGGATCCTGTTAAACTGCCAAAAATTTATACTGTTAATCTTCCTCCCACCTTTCTCCAGGGAGACCTACGGCCTTTTGCCAGAGTAACTGCATTGGGGAAAAGGAAACGATCAGACATTTCAGAGATTATTAGACACTGGCTCAGAAGTCAAATTAATTCCAGGAGATACAAAATGTCATGGTGGTCCACCAGTCAGAATAGGGGCTTATGGAGGTCAGGTGATTTATGGAGTTTTAGCTCAGATCTATCTCACAGTGGGTCCAGTGGGTCCCCGGACCCATTCTGTGGTTATTTCCCCAGTTCCACAATGCATAATTGGAATAGACATACTGAGTAACTGGCAGAATCCCCACATTGCATCCCTGACATGTGGAGTGAGGGCTATTATGGTTTGAAAGGCCAAGTGGAAGCCTCTAGAACTGCCCCTGCCCAGCAAAATAGTAAATCAAAGGCAATACCAGATTCCTGGAGGGATTGCAGAGATTAGTGCCACCATCAAGAATTTGAAGGATGCAGGGGTGTTCAACTCTCCTATTTGGCCTGTGCAAAAAAAACAAAAACAGATGGAATGTGGAGGATGACAGTAGATTATTGTAAACTTAACCAGGTGGTGACTCCAATTGCAACTGCTGTCCCAGATGTGGTATCGTTGCTTGAGCAAATTTACACTTCTCCTTGTACCTGGTGTGCAGGTGTTGATCTGGCAAATGCTTTTTTCTCAATTGCCATTAGTAAGGACCACCAGAAACAGTTTGCTTTCTGCTGGCAAGGCTAGCAGTATACCTTCACTGTCCTGCCTTAGGGATATATCAGCTCTCCACCCCTATGTCATAATATTGTCCACAGGGACCTTGATCATCTCTCCCTTCAAAGAGACATCACAGTGGTCCATTATATTGATGATATCATGTTGATAGGACTTCCTGAGCAAGAAGTAGCAAAGACTCTAGATTTATTGGTAAGGCATTTGAGTGAGAGCAGATGGGAGATAAATCCAACAAAAATACAGGGTCCTGCTATCTTAGTGAAATTTCAAGGTATCCAGTGGTTTGGGGCCTGTCAATATATCCCTTGTAAAGTAGAGGATAATCTGTTGTACCTGGCCCCTCCTATGACCAAAAAAGAGGATCAGCACTTACTTGGCCTCTTCGGATTTTGGAGACAACACATATCTCATTTGGGTGTGCTACTCCAACCCATTTACCAAGTGACCACAAAAGTTGTTAGTTTTGATTGGGGACCAGAACAAGAGGAGGCCCCGCGACAGGTCCAGGCTGCTGTGCAAGCTGCACTACCACTTGGACCATATGATCCAGCAGATCCAATGTTGCTGGAAGTTTCAGTTGCAAATAGAGATGCTGTCTGGAGCCTTTGGCAGGGCCCTATAGGGGAATCACAATGCAGACCCTTAGGATTTTGGAGCAAAGCCTTGCCATCCTCTGCAGATAACTACTCCCCTTTTGAGAAGCAGCTTTTGGCTTGCTACTGGGCCTTAGTATAGACTAAATGCTTAACCATGGGCCATCAAGTTACCATGAGACCTGAATTGCCTATCATGAGCTGGATATTGTCTGATCCACTAAACCATAAATTTGGGCGTACACAGCAGCACTCCGTAATATAGTGGAAGTGGTATATGTGAGATAGGGTTTGAGAGGCTCCTCAAGGCACAAGTAAGTTATATGAGGAAGTGGCCCAAATGCCCATGGTCACCACCCCAGCCATGTTACCTTCTCTTTCCCAGCCCACAGCTTTTGCCTCTTGGGGAGTCCCTTACAATCAGTTGACTGAGGATGAGAAAACTCGGGCCTGGTTTACAGATGGTTCTGCATGATATGGAGGTACCACCTGAAAGTGGACAGCTGCGGTACTGCAGCCCTTTTCTGGGACATCCCTGAAGGATAGCAGTGAGGGCAAATCCTCCCAATGGGCAGAACCTAGAGCAGTGCATCTAGTTGTTCATTTTGCTTGGAAAAAGAAATGGCCAGAGGTGCATTTGTGCACTGATTCATGGGCTGTTGCCAATGGTTTGGCTGGATGGTCAGGGACTTGGAAGGAACATGACTGGAAAATTGGTGACAAGGAGGTCTGGTGAAGAGCCATGTGGATAGACTATTCTGAGTGGGCAAAAAACATGAAAATATTTGTATCTCATGTGAATGCTCACCAGAGGGTGACTCAAGCAGAGGAAGAGTTTAATAATCAAGTGGATAAGGTGACCCGCCCTGTGACTAATGCTCAGCCTCTTTCCCCAGCCACCCCTGTCATTGCCCGATGGGCTCATGAACAAAGTGGCCGTGGAGGTAGGGACGGAGGTTATGCATGGGCTCAGCAATATGGACTTCCCCTCATCAAGGCTGTCTTGGCTACAGTCACTGATGAATGCCCAATCTGCCAGCACCCTCAGGCCCCAATATGGCACCATTCCTTGAGGTGATCAGCCTGATACCTAGTGGCAGGTTGACTACACTGGGCCACTTCCACTGTGGAAGGGGCAATGATTTGTTTTAACTGGAATAGACACATACTCTGGATATGGGTTTGCATTTCTGGCATGCAATGCTTCTTCCAAAACTGTCAGTGGACTTACTGAATGTCTTATCTACCGCCATGGCATTCCATGCTTCTGATCAAGGAACCTATTTCACAACAAATGATGTGCGGGAATGGGCACATGCCCATGGAATTCACTGGTCTTACTATGTTCCCCAAACACCCTGAAGCAGCTGGATTAATAGAGCAGTGCAATGGCCTTTTGAAGACTCAATTATGGCACCAACTAGGTGGCAATACCTTGCAGGGCTGGGGCAATGTTCTCCAGGAGGTTATGTATGCTCTGAATCAGCGTCCTCTCTATGGTTCTCTTTCTCCAATAACCAGGATTCATGGGTCCAGGAATCAAGGGGTGGAAAAGGGAGTGGCACCACTCACTATTACCCCTAGTAACCCACTAGGAAAAATTTTGCTTCCTGTCCCTGTAACCTTAAGCTCTGCTGGTCTACAGGTTTTAGTCCCAAAAGGAGTAGTGCTGCCACCATGGAACACAACAATGATTCCATTGAACTGGAAGTTAAGACTGCCACCTGGCCACTTTGGGCTCCTCTTACCTATGAATCAACAGGCAAAGAAGGCAATTACTGTACTGGCTGGGGTGATTGATCCTGACTATCAAGGGGAAATAGGACTACATCTACATAATGGGGGTAAAGAAGAGTTTGTCTCTTCTTTATCCCCAGAATCTTCGACATGGCCCAGAATCTTCGAGAATGAAAGTTTAGGTCACCCCACCAGGCAAAGAACCACGACCAGCTGAAGTGCTTGCTGAAGGTAATGGGGATATGGAATGGGTAGTGGAAGAAGGTAGTGATAAATGCGAACTTCGACCATGTGAACAGTTACAGAAATGAGGACTGTAATAGTCATGAACCCTTCTTCCTTGTTTTGTTATGAGTATGATTGTATATGTACACAAAACTAATTTCTTGTTTTCCTCCCCAACCTTTTCCCCTATCATATGAAAAGTTGTATTAATTCCATGTCATAATATTTAAGGATGTCAAGTTTAAGAGTGAATATTATCCAAGGATTTGCACCCTTTTCTGTGGGGAATTAATGTATTTCTGGTTGTACACAGGGGAGTTGAACATTGTTAGGTGGAAATATATATATATGCTTGTCTGTTATTGTCTTTATTTAGAGACTAAGTATGGTTTAGGATAATGTGTATGGTTGCTGAGTTGACAAGGGGTGGACTGTGATGGTTAGACTAATGTGTCAACTCGGCCAGGTAATTGTGTCCAGGTGTTAGGTCAAGCAAGCCCTGGGATAATTGTAATACAAGAGCATTTATGGATTTTGATAGCCAGTGAGTTTACTGCATGGATGGCTGATTACATCTGCATCAATCAGCGAGATTGCATCAGCAATGGTTGACACTTTTATCCAGTTAGTTGAACGCCTTAAAAGCAGAAGTGATTTCAACATTCAGAGAGAATTTCCCAGCTCGTCTTTGGACAGCCAGTTCTCCCAGAAACTCATCAAAGTCCTTTCATTGGACTTTCATCAGAGACCATGGTTTGCTGCCTGCCTGCAGAACCTGGACTTGTGTATCCCCACATTTGCAATAGAGACTCTTTAAAATCTCATATTATTGACAGATATCTCCTGTTGATTCTGTTTCCTGAGAGAACCCTGACTAATAGAGCCCTGTCCCAAATGCCCCCCATCAACACCCTAAACCAGTAACACTTTCTTGTCATATTGCCAATAGAGTTTTCTCAACATTGTAGTTTCACCCTCTTACCAAGCTATCCCCAGTGTTCACCTATTCCCTCCCCCAACTCTCCACCCAGTTCCTTGGACTATTCAACCCATACTCCCCACCCTATTCCCCTGGAAAGCTTGCAGCACCCAACTCAATAGTATCCTTACACGCCGTCATTCTCTTCACTGCACAACTACTCACTTCCACCTCGTTATAGATTTATCCCATATGGGGGTTGGCTCACAACATTTTTCTCCATTCCTATTTCCTGTAAACCTATATTGCATACTCTAGCTCTCTGAGTCATCTCGATTTGCCTAATTCATGTCAGAGATGTCTTGTAATATTTCTCCTTCATTGCCTGGCTTGCTTCACTCAACATAAGGACCTCAAGATTCATCCATGCTATCCCGTGTGTTAGTACTGTATTCCTTCTTACAGCTGAGTAATATTCCATTGTACGTATATACTACATTTTGTTTCTCCATTCATCTGTTGATGGGCATTTGGGTTGATTCCAACTTTTGGCAATAGTGAATAATGCTGCTATGAACATTGGTGTACATACATCTGTTCGTGTCCTTGCTTTCAGTATTTCTGGGTATATAACCAGCAGTAGAATTGCTGGGGTATGTGGCAGACCTATATTTACTTTTTTGAGGAAATACCAAACTGTCCTCCTCCACAATTGCTGGACTATTCTCCATTCCCACCTGCAGTGCATGAGGGTTCCCATTCCTCCATATTCTCTCCAGCACTTGCACTCCTCTGTTTTTTAATGGCCACCAGTCTAATGGGTGTAAGATGGTATCTCATTTTAGTTTTGAATGCACTTCCCTAATAGCTAGTGATGTTGAGCATCATTTCATGTGCTTTTTAGCCATTTGTATTTCTTCTTTGGAGAAGTGTGTGTTCAAATTGCTTGCCTGTTTTTAAATGGGTTGTTTGTCTTTTCATTTTCAAGATATAGGATTTTTTATATATGCTGGATATTAAGCTCCTATCAGATATATGGTTACCAAATGTTTTCTCCCATTGGGGAAGGTTGTCTTTTAACTTTCTTGACAAACACGTTTGAGGTGCAAAAGGTTTTAATTTTAAGGAGGTCCCATTTATATATTTTTTTCTTTCACTGTTCATGATTTGGGTGTGAAGTTCATGAGACTTTTCCTATTACAAGATAGTGAAGACGCTTCCCTACATTATCTTCCAAGGTCTTAATGGTCTTGGCTCTTATATTTAGATCTTTGATCCATCTTGATTTGATTTTTGTATAAGGTGTGAGATGATGTTCCTCTCTCATTCTTTTGGATATCGACATCCAGTTCTCCAAGCACCATTTGTTGGAGAGGGCATTCTCTTCCAGTTGAGTGGGCTTGGTGGCCTTGTTGAATATCAGATAACTGAATATGTGAGGATCTATATCAGAGCTCTCAATTCGGTTCTATTGGTCAGTATGTCTATCCTTGTGCTAATACCACACAGTTTTGACCACTGTAGCTTTGTAGTATGCTTTAAAGTCAGGTAGTGTGATTCCTCCAATCTCACTTTTTTTCATTATGTCTTTGGCTCTTCAGGGCCTCTTGCCCTTCCAAATAAATTTCATAGTTTTTCTAATTCAGTAAATAATGCTGTGTTGATTTTTATTGGGATTGCATTAAATCTGTATATTATTTTCGGAAGGATAGACATCTTAATGATGTTTAGTCTTTCTATCCATGAACTTGGAACATTCTTCCATTTATTTAAGTCTTCTTTGATTTCTTTTAACAGTTCTGTGTAGTTTAATGTGTATAAGTCATTTACATCTTTAGTTAAGTTTATTCCTAGGTATTTGATTTTTTTAGTTACTATTGTAAATGCTATTTTTTCCCTTGATTTCCCCCTCAGATTACTCATTATTGGTGTACAGAAATGCTTCTGATTTGTGAGCATTGATCTTATAGCCTGGGAATTTACTGAACTCATTTATAAGCTCTACAAGCTATGTTTTAGATTTCTCAGGGTTTTCTATGTGTAGGATCATGTCGTCTGCAAATACTGAAATTTTCACTTCTTCCTTTCCAATTTGGATGCTTTTTATATCTTTTTTTTTTTTTTTTTGCCTCGGTGTTCGAGCAAGTACTTCTAAGACAATGTTAAATAGGAGCGGTGATAGTGGGCATCCTTGTCTTGTTCCCAATCTTAGAGGGAAAGTTTATGTATGTCAACATTGTATACGATGTTAGCTGTGTGTTTTTAAATAAAGGCCCTTTATCATGTTCGGAAAGTTTCCTTCTATTCTTATCTTTTGCCTTGTTTTTATCAGGAAAGGGTACCATATTTTGTTGAATGTTTTTCTGCATCTATAGAGATGACCATGCAATTTTTTTCTTTTGATCTGTTTATGTGGTGTATTACATTGATAGTTTTCTTATGTTGAACTATTCTTGCATACCTGGGAAGAAACCCACTTGGTCATGGTGTATAAATCGTTTGATATGTTGTTGAATATGATTATCAAGTATTTTGTTGAGGATTTTAGTATCTAAGTTCATCAGAGAAATTGGTCTGTAATTTTCCTTTCTTGTGGCATCTTTGTTTGGTTTTGGTATTAGGATAATGTTGGCATCATAGATTGTATTAGACATTGTTTCTTCTACTTCTATTTTTGGAAGAAATTAAGCAGGATTGGTGTTAGTTCTTTCCAGAATGTTTGGTAAAATTCACCTGTGAAGCCATGTGGTCCTGGGATCTTCCCAGTTGGGAGGATTTTGATGACTGCTTCTGTCTTTTTGCTTGTGATTGGTCTGTTAAGTTCCTCAATTTCTTCTTTCGTCAATGTGGGCTGCTTGTGTGTTTTTAGCAATTTATCCATTTCCTCTAAATTATACTTCTTGTTGGCATATAATTTTTCAAAGTATCTATTTATGATACTCTTTATTTCTGTGGGGTCTTTGGTGATATCCCCTTCCTCATTTGTGATTTTGTGTATTTGAATTTTCTATCTTTTTTTCTTTGTTAGTCTAGCTAAGGGTTTGTCAATTATATTTATCTTTTTGAAAAACCAGCTTTTGGTTTTGTTTATTTTTTCTAATGCTTTCTTATTTTCTATATCATTTAGTTCTGCTTTAATCTTTGTTCTTTCTTTCTTTCTACTTCCTTTTGGGTTGGTTTGTTGTTCTTTTTCTAACTCCTTCAGGTGTGCAGTTAGTTCTTTGATTTTAGCTCTTTTTTTCTTTGATATATGCATTTATGGCTATGAATTTCTCTCTCAGTACAGCTTTTGCTGCATCACATAGGTTTTCATCTGTTGTGTTGTCATTTTCATTCATTTCAAGGTAGTTACTGATTTCTTTTGAAAATTCCTCCTTGACCCACTCTTTGTCTAAGAGTGTGTTGTTTAATTTCTGTATATTTGTGCCTAATCTGGTTCTCTGGCCCTTACTGATTTCCAGCTTCATTCAATTCTGGTCAGACAAATTACTCTGTACAATTTCAATCTTTCTGAGTTCATTGAGAATTTTTCTGTGGCCTAGCATATGGTTTAACTTGGAGAATCATCCATGTGCACTTGATAAGAATGTATATCCCGCTGTATTCAGGTGTAGCATTCTGTATATGTCTATTAGGTTCAGATACTCTAATACATCATTCAGAGTCTTTGTTTCCTTATTGATTCTTTGTCAAGTTATTCTGTATAATGGTGATAATGGTGTATTAAAGTCCCCTACTATAATTGTGAGGCATCTATTTCTCCACTTAATTTCTCCAGTGTTTGCCTCAGGTATTTTGAGGTGCCCTGGTTACATGCAAAAATGTTTATGATTGTTCTTTCTTCTTTAAAGATTACCCATTTTACTAATATATAGTGCCCATATTTGTCTCTTACAACGGTTTTGCATTTTAAGTCCATTTTGTCCAATATTAGTATAACTACCTCTGCCCTTTTTTGGTTATTGTTTGCTTGTAAAATTTTTTTCTAGCCATTCGCTTTCAGCCTCCTTGAATCCCTGGGTCTAAAGTGGGTTTCTTGCAGACAGCATGTAGATGGGTCATATTTCCTTAACCATTCTCCCAATCTGTGTCCCTTGACTTGTGAGTTTAATCCATTAACATTCAGTGTTATTACTCTCCAGGAATTACTTACATTAGCCATATTAGCTTTTGGTTTATGTATGTCATATGTTGTTTATATTTTCTTTTTGTCTTTTTAGTTGTTCTTTCACTCTGCTCCAGCTCTTTTTCCTGTTTTTTCCTTTCAACCTGCAGAACTCTCTTTAGTATTTCTTGAATGGCAGGTTTCTTATTGGCATTCTCTCTTAAATTCTGTTTATCTGAATTTTTGAACTCTCCATCATTTTTGAATGCCAGCTATGCTGGCTAGAGAATTCTTGGCTGGAAGTTTTTTCTTTTAGTATCTTGACTATGTCATACCACTGCCTTCTTACCTCCATGGTTTCAGATGAGAAATCAGCACTGAATTTTATTGAGCTTACCTTGTATGTGATGCTCCTCTTTTCTCTTGCTGCTGTCAGTATTTTCTCTTTGTCTTGAACATTGGACTGTTTGACTAGTATTTGTCTTGGAGTAGGTCTGTTGGGATTTAGACAGTTTGGGGTTGCTGTGCTTCCTGGACATGGACGTTCATCTGCCTCAATAGGGTTGGGAAGTTTTCAGCCATTGTTTCTTTCAACACTCTTTCTGTCCCCTTTCCTTTCTCTTCTCCCTCTGGGAAGCCTATAATGTGTATGTTTTTGCATTTTGTGTTGTCATTCATATCCCTAAGTTCCTGCCTGATTTTTTCTGTATTTTTATCTATCTGTTCTACTATCTGTTTGATTTCAGATGTACTGTCTTCCACATCACTTATATTTCTTCTGCTTGTTCACATCTGCTGTTATGTGTTTCCAGTGTCTTTTTGATTTCTTGATTTGTGCCATCCATCAGCATCATATCTGTTATCTTTTTATGTATGTTTACAATTTCTTCAGTATGTTCTCCCAGTGTCTTCTTAATATCCTTAATCTCTTCCTTCACTTCATTAAGTTGGTCCATGATATTTGTTTGGAGAGATTTGATTAGTTGTTTGATATTCTCCATCTTTTCTTGTTTTTTTATTTGTTCATTGAACTGAGCCATGTCTTCCTTTTTCTTAATAAGTTTTGAAATTTTTTGTTGCCTTCTGGTCATCTTTTTAGCTGATGTGTTTTTTCAGATGATTAGCTTCTCTAGAGTTTTATTTAGTTGCTGGTTTTGTGTGGGTGTTAAGTTTTCTCTTTGACACTTTGTTTTTCTTTTTCAATTTCTTTGCTGTTTTTTATATTCCCTTGAAGAAAAAAGATTAGAACCAGAGAAAGCAGAAGAGGTAAGAAAATAAAAAGGATCACAGTAATAATAATAGGAAAAGTTAGAGGAGGGACCTTATAAGACTTAGTAAAATGCATATTTTACTCACATAAGCAGTGTATATTAATAGGAATAAAAAAGTGTAGTACCTACAATGAAATGGGAAACTGAGTAGAGAAAAATATATAGAATGATTTCAAAGGCCAGAATGATGATGAGAGAGAGAAAGAGAATAGAAATGACAAAAAGAGAAAAATTAATAGAAAAAGAAAATGGAATAGACAAAATAGAAATAGAAACAAAAAAAATGAGGACTAAATAAAGAAGGGTGGACTATAAGAACCACAACTGAAAACAGAAGATAGATTTTGAAAGGAAAAGAGATAGAAAATTGGTAGACAAAATCAGTATACACAGAAAATGGGAAATCAAGAAGAAGGACAGCAAAAATGAAACAAGCCAGCAAAACCTAAATTTAAAGAAGGGGGGGGGTGGAAAGAGGAAATAAAAACAAGAAACAAACAAACAAACAAAGACACAAGGAAGCTGTCAAACAAAAACTAAGGAAGAACAGCCTTCTTTCTTAGGCCCCTGTGGAGCTTCTCAGGCTGCAGGTGTTCATCAATCTGTTACTCTGCAGCCTTCTCTCTGCAGGGTTTGAAGTGAGTTTTAGTGAGTAAACTAAGTTAACTTTTTAAAAATTAATCTCTTTTTAGGAAAATTAAGGGACCCAAGAGAAGCTAATACAAAAATAATGTCTATGTTTCCCCTGTCCTAAAGTATCTGATGGATGTTTGATATCCTGGTTGATCACTACTCAAAGAGAAGCCGAGAATTGAACTAGAGATCTCATATATTCAAGGCAGAAACTCCTTCACTGAGCTAAACTTTATCATTTGGTCAGTTAGCTCTTCAGAAAGCTATCCACCACGATGCTGGCGCCGCGGTCGAAGAAGCCCTCCACCATCTTGAAGAAGTTGGGGTCGTCCTCGCGCTTGGCCGCGGCCTCGCTGTAGTGGCGCCGGGCGCCCGGCGCGAGCCCCGGCTCCAGCGCGGCGGCAGCGGCCCTGGGCTGCCCGCGGGCGCGGCCGAGCAGCGCGTCCGGGTCGGCGGTGGCCAGGGCGGCGGGCCCGGCGCGGGGCAGCAGCTGCAGCGCCTCGCCCAGGCGGCGGTACATGGCGGCGGCGAGCACAGAGGCCTGGCGCGCAGGGAGGGCCAGCGGGCGCAAGTCGCCCTTTTAAGCCGCGGCTTCCTGCCCGCCGGGCTGTCCTCTCCCATCGCGGCCCTCGCCGCCTAACCCGGAGGACGGCCTTCGGGGGCCGCGGCCCAATGTCGCCAGTGGCTGGCAGCGCTCAGCCTCTCCTTCCCCATCCGGCGCGACGACGGCTCCTGGGAGGTCATCGAGGGCTCCCGGGCCCAGCACAGCCAGCACCGCAAGCCCTGCAAGGGAGGCATCCGATACAGCACAGATGTGAGTGTGGATGAGGTGAAGGCTTTGGCTTCTCTGATGACATACAAGTGTGCAGTGGTTGATGTGCCATTTGGGGGTGCCAAAGCTGGTGTCAAGATCAATCCCAAGAACTATACTGATAATGAATTGGAAAAGATCACAAGGAGGTTCACCATGGAGTTGGCAAAGAAGGGCTTTATCGGTCCTGGCCTCGACGTGCCCGCCCCCGACATGAGCACCGGGGAGCGCAAGATGTCCTGGATCGCCGACACCTACGCCAGCACCATAGGGCATTACGACATCAACGCGCACGCCTGTGTCACCGGCAAGCCCATCAGCCAGGGCGGCATCCATGGGCGCATCTCCGCCACCGGCCTCGGGGTTTTCCACGGCATCGAAAACTTCATCAACGAAGCTTCGTACATGAGCATTTTAGGAATGACATCAGGCTTCGGAGATAAAACCTTTGTTGTTCAGGGATTTGGTAACGTGGGCCTGCACTCTATGAGGTATCTACATCATTTCGGTGCTAAATGTGTTGGTGTCGGTGAGTCTGATGGGAGCATCTGGAATCCAGATGGCATTGACCCAAAGGAACTGGAAGACTTCAAACTGCAACATGGGTCAATCATGGGCTTCCCCAAGGCAAAGCCCTATGAAGGGAGCATCCTGGAAGCAGACTGCGACATACTGATCCCTGCCGCCAGCGAGAAGCAGCTGACCAAGTCCAACGCGCCCAGGGTGAAAGCCAAGATCATTGCGGAAGGTGCCAACGGACCTACAACTCCAGAAGCTGATAAGATTTTCCTGGAGAGGGACATTATGGTTATTCCTGATCTCTACTTGAATGCTGGAGGGGTGACAGTGTCTTACTTTGAGTGGCTGAAGAATCTAAATCATGTCAGCTATGGCCGTTTGTCCTTCAAGAATGAAAGGGATTCTAACTACCACTTGCTCATGTCTGTTCAAGAGAGTTTGGAAAGAAAATTTGGAAAGCATGGTGGAACTATTCCCGTTGTACCCACAGCGGAGTTCCAAGACAGGATATCGGGTGCATCTGAGAAAGACATCGTGCACTCAGGCTTGGTGTACAGGATGGAGCGCTCTGCCAGGCAAATCGTGCGCACGGCCATGAAGTATAACTTGGGATTGGACCTGTGCACGGCTGCCTAAGTCAAAGCCATTGAGAAGGTCTTCAAGGTGTACAACGAAGCTGTGGTGACCTTCACCTAGACGGAGCAGCCGACTTCTTACACCCTCTTCACCTGTCACTTCTGCACACCTATCGCAAGTTTACATGTAACCACAGAACTCTCTTTCTCTCATGACTTCTTAGGTAATGGACACCATTCTCAACAAGTCAGTCCCCGTCAGCCCCGAAAGAAGAAAGACATGAAGGCTAGGGGATCATGTAGCAGCTGATGCGTGTGACAGTAAGGCCATTTGGGGTATTAAGCCTTTAAATAAAAAGTCTCTTCCATCTGGCTGTGCCGCCTTGCCCCATAGCTGCTTCCCAGCACGTTAATTACCTGTTGTTTGGGATCAGTACCTTTTGTCCAAGAGCAGCCCACACGTGCACCCTTTCTCTCTGGCAATGCCTGGGACGTGTGGCGTTTTCAAAAGGTGGCATGGTCCTAAAGTGAGCAAAATAACTCTCCAGGTTGCAAACAAAAATAAAAGCTGTTTCTCTTTATGCATTTTATTCTCTTAGAATAAAATAAGTACATGCTGCTGTAATAAAATTGCCTTTAATCACTTAACCAGCCTAACTTTGACTCAAGCAGTAAATGCCTATAAACATAAATGGAAAAAGCTAGTATTTTTATAACATAAAACAGTATCATTTATAGCTTATCAGTTGTGTATTATTGTCCAACAAAAATTAAAAGCCAGATGGAGAATTACCTTGTCCTCATGACAGCAAATGACGGAGGTTATTTTTGTGAAGACTATCTGAACTTGCTCTAAATGTAATTATAACACATAGTCCAAAGAATGCCGTACCCACCTTATCATGTTAATTAATTTCTCTTTTGAAGATCTAGTGTGTTGACTAATTGAATAATAATTCAAGTAGAGTATCCCAGGAGAAAGCCCGCTTCCTTGGTCTGCCTGTTTGGAGACTGGCTGCCGGGTCCGAGCTGGCCAGTGGTCCCAACAACTTGCTGTCCTCTGCTCTCGGAGGCCTCCCAGGCTGCACACAGACCTAATTAACAGAGTGGGCTAGAAACAGCCTTGGCTCCAGTGTTTTGTTTGGGAGTTATTTGGCCAGGGCCTTTTGAAAAGTAGTGTCCCAATGAAGTTCTAGATATTTATGTAATGAATGAGCTTTTATTTTATTTTATTTTATTTTATTTTATTTTATTTTATTTTATT
>JAKSZT010053809.1:2085926-2104998 GCA_026826555.1 Tolypeutes matacus
TTTTATTTTATTTTATTTTATTTTATTTTATTTTATTTTATTTTATTTTGTTTTGTTTTGTTTTGTTTTGTTTTTATTAACAATAATACCCTTTCAGAAATTTCTAACTACTTTGTAACTGCATGACTTAACCTGGTGATAAAAGCAGTTATTAAAAGTCTACCTTTTCCAAAAAAAAAAAAAAAAAAAAAAAAAAAGAAAGCTATCCAGTCACTTTCCCTTGCAGGTTTGACTCTTCTAGGACAGTAGGATTCAACAGGCTGTGTGAGAAGATCCCTCCTTCCCTCTTCTGGTCAGGTTGATTTCCCCTTTGAAATTCAAATGGGACCCTGGTGACTGAATTCAATGCACAGAAATTATTCTCAACTCTCTTCTACATCACCCTCTCTTCCCAGGGGACCCTAAATATGCTCTTGGAAATTTATTAAGCACTTCCTCCTGCTTGGCTCCCTTAGGGGAGTTGAAATTTTGATAGTTTTCAGCACAGAACTAGTCAATTGCCTGACTCTGCCCTTTCACAGGCCATGTTTATCTATCCCAGGGTGATTAGATAAATCAGGTTTCCTAAGCAGATTCTCCTCTGCCCTCTGCCTGGTGCCACCTCCAGCTGGCTGGTATGCTCCCCAAAGCTCAAATGGGGTCCAGGCAATCAAACCCATGGAAAGGAAACCCTTCTCTGCCCTTTGCCAGAACCCTCCCACTTGTTCCTCTCACTGGGTGGCCGGCCAGAGTCAGGGCTCACCCTGGCCCTTTGCCCTGAGAATGGGGTTTAGCTGCCCATGGTTTCCAGCCATGGGGCTAAAATCTCATGGTTTAATCTTGAGCAATCTATTTCCCTGTCCAGCCCACTCCAGACTGATGCCCCAAAGGCTCCCACTCCATGGGCTCCCAGAACAGCTCACACGGGCAAGATCTTGTACCCGCTCAGCCATCTTTTGTGAGAGAGATGGTGAGCACCCACTTAAACTGATGCCATCTTGCCGCCTCAAGTCTTCTTATGGTATCTTGAGTTGGACTCTTTATGGCCTTGTGACTGTAAGTTTCTAACCCAAATAAACACCTTTTATGAAGGCCAACAGATTTCTGGTACTTTGTATCAGCACCCCTTTGGCTGATTAATACACATTGGTTTTGATATGTTGTGTTCTCATTTTCATTCATTTTGATGTATTTACATATTTCTTTTGTAATTTCCTCCTTGACCAACTGATTGTTTAACTTCAATATCTTTGTGCCTATTTTGGTTCTCTGCCTCTTATTAATTTCTAACTTCATTCTTTTGTGGGCAGAGAAGTTATTTTGTATTTCAATCTTTCTAAATTCGTCAAGACTTGTTCTGTGACCTAGCCTGTGGTCCATCTTGGAGAATGATCCATATGCACTCCAGAAGAATGTATCTCCTGCTGTATTTGGGTGTAATGTCTATTTGAACCATTTTATCACATACCATCCTGTGACTCTAAGTTTATTCATAATGTTGTTCAACCATCACCATTATCTAGTTCAAAAACTTTTACATCACCCTAAAGGGAACTCCCTACTTTTAAACAGCCACTCCCCAATTCCTACCTCCCCAGTCCATAGCAACCATTAATCTGCTTTTTGTCTCTACAGAGTTACTTATCCAGAATACTTCATATAAATGAAATCATAAATTATTAGTTACTGTTGTCTGGTTTCTATCACTTAGCATAGTGTTGTCTAGTTTAACCCATGTTGTAGCATGTGTCACTACTTCTCATTTTTTATGACTGAATAATATTTCTTCATATGGATACACCATATTATGTTTATCAATTCATTCACTGATGACATTTGGATTATGCCCACTGTGGCAGTTTGAGATTATTTATGAATTCCAAAAAATATATAGATTATGTTGGTAAACTGGTCTGTTCCTCAGGGTGTGATACCCTTTGATTGTATTAAATTCAAAGGTTTTCATGTTTACTTGATTAAATCAAGACTAGTTCTTTGATTCAACCATATCAATAGGGCAACTGAGGGTTGAGTCCCTGCCCCCTTGGTGGGATATATAAATGGGCACTCACACAGAAGGAAACACACAGAGGAAGAGAGTTCCATAGACACGAAGAGGAGAGAACTCTGATCCTGCAGACCCAGGAGAGAGATGAGCCATTCGCTTGATAGTTTGCAGCGAAGAGACCAGAGCCCTGAGTAGCTAAGAAGGTCCAGAAAGAAACAAGCCCTCCAGCCTACAGCTGAGAGCAGAAGAAGCTGGGCCGATAGAATGCTAAGAGAGAGAGGAAGGCTGAAACCTCACAGATATCGCCTGCCATCTTACTTCAACACGTTGCAACAGATTTTGGGTGAACAAGTACCTTTATGGTACCTTGTATTGGACTCTTTAGGGCTTTGTAACTGTAAACTTTTACACCTAATAAATTCCCCTTATAAAAGCCAGCAGATTTCTGGTACTTTGCATCAGCACCCCTTTTGACTGACTAATACACCCACCTTTTGGCTATCCTGAATAGTGCTGCTATGAACATATGTGCAGAAGTATTCGTTTGAATAATTGTTTTCAACTATTTTAGACATAAACCTGGGTGTGGAATTTTCTGGGTCATATAATGGTTGAGGAAACATCAAACTTCTTTCCACACTGACTACCATTTTACATTTCAACCATCATTCTACAAAAGTTCCAAGTTTTGCACATCCTTGCCAACACTTGTTTTCCTATTTATTTATTAAAACCGACCTAGTGGTTATCAAGTGAAATTTCATTGTTGCTCTGATTTGCATTTTCCAAGGGGCTAATCAGCTTGACCAAATTCATGTTCTTGTTTGACATTTGTATATCTTCTTTGAAGAAATGTCTATTCAAGTCCTTTGATCATTATTCATTTGAGTTGTGTCTTTTTGTTGTTGAATTTAAGTGTTGTTCATAGACTTTGGATATAGATATTTAGTAGACGTATGATCTGAAAATATTTTCTCCCCGTTTGTGGGCTGTATTTTCACTCTTAGTGCACATTTTTATTGGAGAAGTTGTAGGTTTATAGGAAAAACATGTGGAAAATACTGAGTTCCCATATACCCCCTCACACACACAGTTTCCCTAATAACATTTTGCATTTTTATGGTACCTTTGTTAGAATTGATGAAACAATATTACTACAATTACACTATTAATAAATAGTGTAATTAATAAAGCATAATTTAATTACATTCACTTTCTGTCTTGTAGAGCCCAATAGATTATATTTTATTTTTCTCTAGTAACATATATACATCCTTAATGTTCTCCTTTCTGTTTTTCATAACAGCTTTATTGAAATATAATACACATATCATCAAATTCCCCCTTTTAAAGTATCCAATTTACTGTTTTTTAGAATTTTCATAGAGTTGTTGACCATCACTATTATCTAATTCCAGAAACTTTTGATCACCAGAAAAAGAAACCCCTTTGCCCATTAGCAGTGCCTCTCCATTCCCCTATTCCCAGAGCCCCTGTCATCTATTAATCTATTCTCTGTCTCTGTGGTTTTGCCCAGTTCTGGACATTTCTTGTAAATGGAATTTTACAATATGTGGCCTTTTGTCTTGAGTCTTTCATTTAGTATAATGTTTTCAAAGTTATCTTTTCTTTCATACCTTCATTTTTTTCCCTCCATTGTATTCCAGTTAATTCCTCAGTATTATCTTCCAATTCATGAGTTTGTTTTCACCTGTGAAATTTATAGAGTTGATCCTATTATTTAGATTTTTGTTTTAAACTTAAGTGATTATTTCTTTGTTAACTTTCCAATTATTTGTTTTTCTTGTTCATTTGTTCATGATTCATATATGAGTGATTTTGTTCTGTGATGTATTTTGTTTATAGAATTTATTCCTTCCTTTATATCCTAGATTAGGAGTAAGCAAACTACTTCTGTAAAGGGTCAGATAGAAATTATTATAGGCTTTACAGGCTATATGGCCTCTATTGCAACTACTTAATTTTATGTTTATGTGTTAAAGCGATCAAAAGCACTTATATATAGTAGGTAAACAATTAAGTGTGGTTTTTTTCCAACAAAACTTTATTTAAACCCCCTGAAATTTGAATTTCATATAATTTTCATATGTCACAAAATATTCTTATTTTTCACCTTTTAAAAATGTATAAATTAGTTTTAGCTTATTGGTTGTGATACTTTAACCGATCTTAGATGATTTTAAGCCTATGTTTTGAGGTAATTTTTAATTTACTCTGTTATTTGTATTTTATTCTTGGAAAATTTATTTCTCAATTTTTTAGTTGATCAGTTTCTTTCTTAGTGTTAACTTTTCTCCTATACTTTGTAATTTTGTTTAGAAGGCTCCTCTTGAGTGGAATTATTTTTCTTTCTCCCTAATAGTGACATCATATAATGAGTTTGGACTCATGAAGCTGTGGTGATAGAGAAGATGTCACAGTTACAATTTGCATCAACAGCTTTTATGTGCCTTTTCATATTCTCTCATAATATTTATTTTAAGGGCCTTTGGCCAGTCCTTCTAGCCAAACCTGGCACTCAATACCTAATTTCAAATATGAACTATCCTAAAGTATCTCACCTCATTTATACATTACATACCCCACATTTCTTTCTCTAAGGTTTATTGACACTGAAGCAAGTACAAGCTCATGCACCACAGGTGTGTTGGAATTAACAACTCAGGGTGTGAAACTTTCACCAATAGAAGATAGAAGCTATCATATAAGGTCTTTTCACCTTCTATTCCAGATGGACTGTCCTAAGAAACAGTCATGTTTCTTGCAAGAAATTTCTGGAGGATTGAGCAACAAGTTGCATTTAGTACCAAGTAGTGGTAGTCTTGGTATCTCAACCTCAGACTGACTTTTCATTTCTCCCTGCTTCAGTCCCCTTTTTCTCTTACTCCTTCTCCTAAGATTGCACATCCTAATAAAATAGTAGCAGTTTGCATCAGGCTCTGTTTTCTGGAGAATCTAGCTTAATACACTGTCACTGAGATTGCAGTTTGGTTAGACCAGGTCTTTTTATCTGTGACTTTCTCTGCTTCCACCCACCATACCAGGTAATAAACTTTATTAAGATACTGCCTAGGACAACAGTAACAGACATTTTTTCAGATTCCTTTCAATTTTTTATCCACATGAATGTCTAGCTTTTTTGTAAGCATCATATTTGGTTTAAGAAATCATCTTTCATTACTGTGTTTATTGATGTGGAAGGGAGTTCAAAGAGTGAATTTCAAATACCTTATCAACTGAACACTCTAAACAGATATGTGTGTGACCAAAATATTGACAAAGTTTGCAATTTTTTTCATAATGGATAAAGTAAAGATTCTAATACTTGAATAATTTTGAATAATTTTTAAATTCCAAATTCTCTGAAAACAATTGGTAAAACTTTTTAATTGATGTGTGCAGATAGTGGTCTGTCTCTTCCTGCATTCTGTATTATCTCTTATAAAGAACTATTTCTAAGTTGAGAGGATTTTGTTGGTATAAAATTTCTCTACTAATAACTCAATCTCCATGAAATTTTGGACTTAGCAATGACATTGTATGGTAGACTGAATAGTGACTGCCCAAAGGTGCCCACATACTAATCCCCAGAACCTGTGAATATGTTACATAACATGGCAAAAGGGTCTTGTCAGGCATGTTTAGGCTAAGGATCTTGAGAAGGAAAGATTATCTTGGATTATTTCAGTGGGCTCAGTGCAATCACAAGTGTTGTTATAAGAGGGAGATGATAAGATCAAAGCAAGATTAGGAGATGTGACAAAACAAACAAGAGATTGGAATGATGCGAGAAAGGGCCATGAGCCAAGGTGTCCAGGCCACCTCTAGAAGCTGGAAAAGGGATGAAAATGGATTCTCCCTTCAGAACCTCCAGATGGAACAAGCCTTTCCCACACCTTGATATTAGCCTTGTAAAACTCATTTCAAATACATGAACTCCAGAACTGAAGAGAATAAATACGTGCTGTTTTAAGTCTTTAAGTTTGTGGTATGTTTTTACAGAAGCAATAGGAAACTAATACACAGAACTACACTGATGCCATGTATTCTGTCTATCCAAAGACTGGCAAATACAAAAATCCATTGTTTGAAACTCAAATACAGGATAAATCAAAGGACACCTCAAAGACATTAGGTCAAGTGTTGCACATTTAAAGACCATATTTAATATTACACATGGCCATCAACATCAAGGTTTAAAGTTTGAGAGACAACAGAAAGTGATGAAAACTGTAAGAGTGGAGACTGTATGTCTTTCTTAAAGAGGAAGCCATTTACTCAATTCTAACCAATTGTTGTTATTAAAGAATACAGGTCCAATGATATTAGGTCTTACAACTGTTTCTGTTCAAAAGAAGCTAATTATATAGATTGTTATGTAAAATTTCCTAATTTTAAATATAATTTAACTAAATAAAGACTAAAAAACATTTCACACACCCACATTTTGTGGACCAAGAAAAACACATCTTTAGACAGCTGTCTTTTGCTTATGGTATAGTCATTTTGTAACCTCCAAATTAGACCTTGGGAGCTAATTCTATTCAGTAAAATTTCATGAAACACAAGGTCTATTTGGGGCAAAGTAAACCTACTCTTTATATCTATGACCTCTTTTGAATCAAATTACTTCATTAGATTAAGGATGAAGAGGAGTGAATTTCAATGTCCAGTTATAACAGTAAAAATTCAGTCAGCCACATAGTTTTCCTATTTTAACAAGTGACATGTAAAATACTTGGGTAAACATCTTTTAAAACCACATATTTTGGTTTTCTAGTGTTTTTCATAGAAGACCACCAAATGTGCACCTATAATAGGAATTGTCTCTAACCCAGGAATCATAGCTATTTTAGAAAGACCATGTGGTGTGTTGATTTACATAATTCCCCACAGAAAATAATACTTTCAATCTTCATAAAACAAGGCACTGAAAAGTGTTCCTTTTGAAGAAAGGAAGAAAGAGAAAAGTTAATTGGCGATTGCACCATAGCAGGTGTTCTCCCTCAAGGACGATGACACTATGCATATATTCAGAGACAGCCTCCTTGGCAAGCTGACACAGCTTCCTTTTAGTAAACAAGTCAAGTGTCTACATCTACGATAAATAAAACCATGCTTTAAAGAGTGTTTCACAGACTAGGGGCCCCAGTAACAAGGCCAGAATAGAAGTTTGTCAAGTTGGTAACACATTTTGTGCCAAGTAGGCTTCACTGTTCAGCTTTAGCCAGATATCGGGAAAGATGTAAATGAGTCAAAAGCATTTAAATAGAAGACTTGGCAACTATTGCCTTTCAAAACACAAACTGGGAAATACCTTTGAAGGTTGAATATTAATCATTGCATGGTTGTTCTCTGGGAGGCTTAGAAAGTGTAAAATGTTAGACCTGGGAATCACAAAATGTGCTCCAGCCATCTGCTGACAGTGTATGAGTATGAATATCCTCCATAAATACCCTTCTTCTTCAATGAAAATTATTTAAGTGTCTATGGTTGAAAGGTAGTAAGTATTAATTTTTAAAATAGGAAGTACAGTTTTGCCACATTTTGATATAGTCATTTTCACTTGGGATTTCTTTCTTTTCCTATTAAATCACTTTAACACATGGACGTAAATCCTTTGTGTCCCTCCAATATTACTTGCCAAGGTATTATGGGAAAGAGACAAATCCTGGATGACAGAGTCAGAGAGTCCTTCATTTGTGACTGTTATTTCTGGGCCAGAAGCTATGATTATGTTTAAAATATACTCAAAAAATATTATAGAAATAATCAACCAAATATTACAAGGTAAGGAAATTGATTAAGGAATTCATCCAATCATTCAGCAAACTGCATGTAGACTCTGTGCTAGGTGATATTGGAGAAATGAAAAATAAAACAAACATAGTGGTTTCAGTTGTAGATGCTTAGAATCTAGGAAAAACAATAACAGCCACAATTCCCAATTATTATTTATAATGTAACATTGTACTAGAAACATTACACATATAAACCCATTTAATCATTAAGAAATCTTACAAGATAGTTATCATCATCTCCCTTTTAGAACATTGATTTTTTTTTAACCCAGGACCTTATATGTGGGAGGCCATGCTCAATCACTTGAGCCACATCTACTCCCTGAGACATTGAGTTTGATGCCCAAATTAAATTTGTGATTTACCCAAGTTCATACAGGTAGTGAATGGTAGAGCTGAAATTCATCTCTAGAATTATCTGACCAGAAACCCAAGTTTTTAACAATCTAATTGCCTTGGCTATTATTAACATGAAATAGATGTATTAAAGGTAGGGGCTGCTAAAACGTTGTAGATAAGTTACTGTGGAAATTCAGAAATCCAAAATTGAGATTGTTTTGGATTACTGGATGAAGTAACGCCACTTGGTTGTAACTTACTTGAACCTTATAGGATGAAAAGCTTTAGTTAGGCAAAGATAGTGGTATAGTGGTAGATGTATATTCTAATCAATAATAGGATAAAATACGGAATAAGGTTGTTATAATGCAGATATAGGGAAAAATGAGTTGACAAGTTTGCATAGAGGTAGAATTCTTGAAAGGGAAGAATTGGGAGGTAATATTTGAAAGAAAGAATGATGTCAAGTAGTAGAAAGGGCAATCCAAAAGAATTTTGCCAAATATAGAATATGCAATCATATTGAAAGCACTCAACTGAGTTTGATTATTTTTCTGTCTGATCTACTCTCTTGTGCCTGATATAATTTTAACTAATTACAGAAACTGATTGAAAACTTTATCAGATCCCAATAGGGTAGAGTTTCCTAAAGATAATTGATAACTATAAATAAGATATTTAAATACAAGCACCTGGAACTGTTCTGAATTGTGTACTTTAAGTCTTTAATCCAAGTACAGCTCAAAATTCAAAGTGTACAGACTGTCGAATAAAATATATGTGTGTGGGTCATTGAGTCCATTGGAGGTTTAAACAAGGAAATGTATCTATTGATGAACACTTTACTTATGAATAGCATTCTTTTATCTGGGAAAGTTGTCTATTAAAAATGGACTTCCAGGTTGCTATGATAAAGGAATTGGATAGCAATATAATTAGTTCGATTTATTAAATCAACCCTGGGGATAAATGAGATGACAGATGCCTCAGTTAGATCATCCTCATATTCATTTAGCAAAGTGATTCAATGAACAAATTAGAAAATTATAAAAATTTCCCCAACACTTGGATAAGATGAAGATTATCTGATGAATCTATCTTCCTCTTTAGGTTATGGAGAAAATGGATTTGAACTCTTCTGGAAAAAATATGTTTGACAGAATATGTAGATTTATTTCTTTTCACTCCCTCAGATACCTATCTATAATGGCAATAATGAAACAAAGAAGGCATAGATCTAGGACAGAAAAAAAGAATAGTAGAGGAAATAATCACAAACAAGGGATTAAACAAAAAAATGGAAACTGGAAAGCACATGGACAAATGTTATCTAACTCAATAGATTGTAAAAGGTAAAGGTTTCAGTGGTGTGTACAATGGGGAAGGCAACAAGAAATAAGTGTATTGGAACTGCAGAACCTTATAATGGTTCAGGAATTTGAGAGACCTAGTACTAATAAAAGAGGTGGTACGCATAAAGGTGAAAACAAGGAGGGTTGGTTGAAACTTAATATATGTAACAGTTAGGACTACAGATACATTTACCCATAAAGGACAGTCAGAAGACTGGCCCTCCACCATTTCAGCAGAAGACTAGAGGTTAAATTTTGGATATACTGAACCAGAGGAACTCTAGGATCAGTGATACTAGCCATATTTTAAGTCAGGGGTGTCATTTTGGAATAAAACAGGAGGATTCAGTGAAGGTCTACACTATTATCTTGCAGCCAAGCTGATACTGCCCAAGTAGCAGATTGGAGAATTTCTCTGTTGTATAAAGTTATTAGCAGAAAGAAATCTATTGGGTATAGGAGGAGAAAAGCCTTAGGTCAAATCATATATTGAAAATGAAATATCTTCTAGTTATAAAATAATAAATCATATAATTATATACATGAGTTGTCAAATTAATTTCCTCGGGTATTGCTGTTCAGATAGAAACCCATAACAGGGACCCAATATTGGGAACAAGTGAATGTTCACTCTCTTGCTGCAGCCCACTGTTTGAATTATTCTCCCTGCCTTTGTCATCACCTGGAGAGTTAGACCTACTAGGAGTTGGTAAAGTAGATAGAGTTACCACAACATGGGGTAGGTTGCTGAATAAAAAACTGTTGATGAAGGAAATAGTTTAAATCTGCCTATATTTAAAATCAGTTCTAGTACTGAGGGCAGAACACTGTGATTTAAATACAAGGTTTTTATGAAAATATGGCGCATGGTACTATAAAAGTAAAAAACTGGTATCTCAGATAATAAGTTCTAATATTTTTATAAGTAAACAGAGAATATAAGCATTTCCTTAGGACCCATTTTTTGAATAAGAATTTAAAGGAAATAGAGAAAATTGAGGGAACATAAGAAAAACTAAAACCATATATTGAACTGATATCCTCAGATATATATAAGAAGTCTTTGCTTTCATGAAACAAGAATAATGAGCTATATAAATTAAAGTGTAATATTATTAAAAACTAAAGAGCTTTTTTGGTGTAGCTCAGTGGTTGAACACCTGTTTCACATGTATGAGGTCCCGGGTTCAACCCCTGGTACCTCCTAAAAAAAAACTCTTGAAAAAAATATATATATGAAATAAAAATTCAAGGTAAGTGTTGAAACATAAAGTTGAGGAAGTCTCACGTAAGTCACAACAAAGCGACAAGGAAATAGAAGCTGGGATATAAAAACAAAGGAAAAAATTAGAGTCAATATCTAAAAACTCAAAAATTTAAACAATATGAGTTCCAAGAACTCAAGGGAGTTAACATGGATTTCCAGTTTAAAAGAGACTAAAAATGGAAAGTGACATGGACGTTTCATGGTGCCTTTCATTTGACCACCTGACATATGGGTTGGCTTGATAATTTGATGCTAGTTAAAAATGGACTGCTGAGCAATACTACAGCCCCACTCAGGAGAGGCTCTTAAAGACAATGGTGAAAGGAAACTATTTCTAGTAAGTAAAGCTGCATTTGATTGTTCACTTTGTGTGGTGGGAATAATGGCCTATGGTAAAGCAAACGTGGTCTTTTGGGATGCGGTCTGGAAGAAACAAGACTGGAAGATCTGAGAGAAGAAAGCTTAGAAAAGAGGCATGTGGATGGCCTCAGAATGTGAGGGTCTTTATGTTTCACATTAACGCTGTCAAGTGAATCAAGTAATAATCACATATAACCAAGTAAACAGGATGATTCCATGTGTCAACCACCTCCTTTCCTCAGTCACCTGAGTCCTTGCTCTATGGGTCCATGAATTGAGAGGACATTGTGGTAGATAAGAAGGCTTATGCATGGTCACAGAATCTTTGGTTTTCTGTAACCTAGGGTGATATAGCTACTGCCACTCATTAATATCAAATGTACCAACATTGAGGGAAAATATTTAGCCCTTAATCTTGTTCCATTTTTTAAGGAGACCAGTCAGCCAAATGGTAGCATGTTAGGTATACCATTTTTCACCCCGGAAGATGCAGAAATTCTTCCTTATTTAATTTTGCATTCATTCTTTATATGGGTTTGCCTTCTCTGACTTGAGTACATCTGCAAGAACCAACATCTAAAGGCTTACCAGTTTGAGACTCTGCACAATAAAATTTAAGCCAAAGGATCCATATTATAATGAAGAAATTATGACAAGGGGTACCTGAATACAGAATCAATTGAAAGTACTATAAACCTCGTTGACATGGAGGCAGCTGGCTTAAACGAACAAAAGGATGGCCTATTAAAGGCTTACCTAAACTTCCAGCTCAGGGACAATTCCCTGCAGTGTTGGAACACCACCCACCAGAATATGGTATGTGCACCAAACCTATAAGCGATTATATGACTTCATGTCCTCAGTAACTAAACTGTAGGTAAAAAGAAGTGGAAGTTGGACCAGTTTTTCTCACCATCAGGCTAAATGACAAATTTGTGGAATTTGTGGCTTCTATACTAGTCACCCGTGGAAAACATGATCCTAATTGGGGACTCAATAAAGTTTTCACTAAACTTGAAACTATGGCTATCAGTGGTCATTTTCACATCTTCATATTAGAAGACCATCAGGAAAAGAAAGGATTGGTAGGATTTATTGAACCTGCTTACCATGTAGATCTAGAGTTGCTGCTAAAAAATGTAGGCAAGAAGGAATATGATAGGAAATGAAGGTATTTGTGGAGGTGCATTTGTTGCTATCATGCCCAATGATAACACGTAAAAGGCAATTGGAGCAACCATGGTCCAACAGTATTAACACATGGGATAACACGGATTAATATTGAAGACCTTATGTTGAGTAAAGTAAGCCAGGCACTGTAGGACACATATGACATGACTTTACTGATATGAATTAAGCAAATTGAGCAGACTCACAGAGCTAGAGTCTGGAAGATAGGCTTACATGAGATAGAAAGGGAGTAGAGGGATGTGAGTCAATGCCTATATGGGCAAAATCTACGATAAGGTGGAAAGGTGTAGTTGTACAGTGGATGGGCAAGACAGTGGTGCAGTGATGCTATTGAGTTCAGCGGTGCTGGTCTGTGAGGAGGATAAGGTAGAATGTTCAGTTGGACTATCCATGGAACTGGAGGGAGGGTCAGGGGAAAGAACAGGTGAGCTCTGTGTATTTTCAGGTCTGTGGTTAAAACTACAACTTTGGGAATGTTCTTTTGGCAAATATGGCAGTGGAGTGTTACTGGTGTAGGATGTTGGATATATATGTGGGGGGGCATACAGGACAGGGTGCAGCTGGGACAGGCTTCTGTGGAATATATAAGTGTTCATCTTTTCATAGTGTGTTATATCAGTGGGTGGAGACCCACACAATAAACAAGAAAATATTAAACTCCTATCCTGGGGAGTCATGCTATGTTCTTAAATAGAGGGGCAACAGTCTCTCAAGAACATAGGCAGTGCCTAAAATAATAAAACAGATCAATATGTCAAGTCCTTAATATTATTGCAATTAACAATGAATCTTATTCTTCAAAAAGTGAAACTTAGTGGATACCATAATTCCAGAGGGGAAGGGAAGGGAAGAATAGAAGAGATGGAACATAGGGCATTTTAGGGCATTAGAAATGTTCTGCATGATTTTGCAATGAAGACACAGGCCATCTTAAACTTCATCAAATTTTATAAAACTGTATGCTCCAAAATGTAAATCATAATGTAAACCATTTACCATTGTTAACAGCAATGCTTCAATATTTGCACATCAATCATAAGAAATATACTACCCCACGTAAAATGTTATTAATTGGGGAGAGGGGAAAAGGAGGGGTATTGGGTATATGGGAATTCCCTATATTCTCTGTGTAACTTTTCTGCAACCTAAAGCTTCTTTGAAGATAAAATGAACAAAAATAAGACACTGCAGGAATATACGGAAGAAATTGTCACTGTACATACAAGACAACAGATCTTACAGTGATGAAAGACATAATGACAAAAAATTTATTTAAATTTTTAAAATTTTTATCTATTTATTTGTTATTTTTAAAACTATAATTATTTCAGTTCTTATTATTTTTATTTGGTTATTTTCTTGGTTTAATCTTTGGTAATGTTTTGGATCAAAGAAGGGTAACAACTGTGGCAGAGGAGGATCATTGGTGTGGGGTGTTACTGATGGGGGATATATGGGAGGAAGGTCACCTGGGCATACATATAAGGCATATAATTGTTTTCAAGTGTTCATGGGACATTGTCAGGGTGGATGGAGATCCACACAATAACCGAAAAAATATTGAATTCCCATCCTGGGGAGGTCTACTACATTCTCTAACGGCACAGAAAGAATCTCCTGAGTACGGGGGCAGTGCCTCGTAAAGGAGGATGGACAATTACGTTGGACCCTTGATAATTACTATTGTACTTATGAAGCTTTACTTTTGAGATGGAAACTTAGCCTAGTATTATATGTTGCCTAAGAATTTCTTCCTGAGGGCCTCCTTATTGTGGCCTCTCTCTAAGCCAAACTCAGCATATAACTGCACTTCCTTTCCCCCAGCATGGGACATAATTCCCAGGGATGAGTTTCCCTGGCACTGAGGAATTATTTCTACCAATGCCCCTGGAAAAAGACTTTGACTATAAGAGAGAAATGGTAAATACAAATGAGTTTTTATGGCTAAGAGATTTTAAAGTGAGTTGGGAGGTCATTACAGAGGTTATACTTATGCACATCTTAGTAGGATCTCTTTGACTGCCACAGTAAGTAGTACCTCAAATAACAGGGCTCCTGAAGGCAGGGCAGTCAGCTCAGGAGTTTGGCATCTTGTCAGTGGGCCTTACCTTGAAATTTATGCTTTCCAGTATGACAAATTTGGACTCATTGTGGTTTCCCTACACATGGCGCTTCTGCCCCTTCTATTTGAACCCATAGCTAGTACTATATTTGATAAGTGTATGTCCAAGAGACTTAAATCTTTGGACCGTTCATGCACCTGTTGGTTCCTGAATCTCTGCAGAGTTTCAACACCCAGTTCATTGGACTCACATAGGACAACTAAGAAGGTGATGATAACGTACAGCGCCTATCCCAAGGAACAGAGAAGGTCTGCAACTGCAAACAAGATAGTTCCATCCTTCTGCCCATGTGAACTAAGCCCCCTCTCAATTAGAGGCAGAGTGGGCATCACCATCCCTAGACCCTCAGGATTGGAGAATGAACAATGGACTAAAGTACACTTACTATTATTCTTCTATAGACTTATTGTTATTCTAGCAATAGAAGAACTTGTATCATTGATATAAAGGCAGTGGCCACTAGAAGTTCTAAGGGGAGGGAAAGCAAAAAATAGTTGTAATATGGGAGCATTTTGGGGACATTGGAATAGTCCTGCATAACGTTGCAATGACAGATACAGGACATTATATATTTTGTCATGACTTACAAAATTGCGTGGGACAAAGTGTAAGCTATAATGTAATCTATAATCCATGGTTACTGGCAATACTTCAATATGTGTTTATCAATTGTAACAAATGTACTGCAGTATTGAAAGATGTTGTTAATGTGGGAAAGTGTAGGAGGTGGAAAAAGTGGTTCATAAAAGAATCTCCTATATATTTTTTGTAACATTTATGTAATCTAAAGTTTCTTTTAAAAAATAAATATTAAAAAAGAAGCTCATGGCATGAGGGATAAAGATCATGGTCAGTACATCAAGAAAGCAATCTAGATCCCCTAAGTTCTGGCATAGGGTGATAGAAAGATAGAATGGGTGATGCTATTTTCCTTTCTTCAGTGTTTTCTCCTAACATTGGTGAGATTTTTTTCACTTTATTTGAGTAAGTGCTTGGGATATAGCAAATATTCAATATATATTTTCTGATTTGAGTAAAAATAGGACATAGATAGAATTTATATAAGGTAGTCATAGTTCAAATACCAAATTCTAGGAGAATGATTCAGATAGGAACTTTAACATAGCTGAACTTTTACCTAATGAAAGCAATAATAGTGAAATTATTTTCCTCCTTCCATAATTCACTTCCACCACAAAATTCCTTCTCCCATCTCTCATGGAAATGTGTATCATCAGCTAAAGAGCCACAGTATATTCCAGTTTTAAATGAAAGTTTCTACAAGTTGTAAGCGTTTTCCTATCTCAACTTCTCTGAATTCCTACTTAGTTTCCAGGGACTTTCACAGTGGGCATTTAATTATACAGTGTCTTGTTGGCTAATTGTTCAAATCTTTAATATAAGCTAATTAGTACTGTATAATATATTTCTTGTTCCCTAATTTCTGTGGGGAGTTTGTTTATCCCCAACTAAATCATATGCTCCAGTAAGGTATACAGTGACTCCTGCCACTTTAAATCCTTCATCATGTTATGTTTCAACAGATAATCAAAAAGTACTTGATAAATTTAGAAACAGGATGACCATGAAAGAATAAAATATAGCAAAACACAATTTGTTTTCATATCAATAGGATTATTTAAAATATATATACTAATTTAAAGATAAGCTCCTTGTCTCACAGTAAGTTTAAGACTTTTCAGCTCCTCCCACCAACTGGCTGGTACTGCTTCTCCAGCCAATTGGTGTCTTGGGTCTAACAAAGATGCAAAACAAAAGATGCTGAGAGGGCATGCATCCTTAAGTACTTTACAGAAACAGAGGGACTTCAAATATTTTACTGAAACGGAGGGAAAGAAAGTTAAATTTTATATATATACATATATATATGAGTCCAAAAAGAAGCAGGACATAAGGAATGAGAGTTCTACAACTCTGTATGAGGATAATGTATTATTTGGAACAAAACCTGGAGAAGTTCATGCCAGAAAGTGTTGAAAACAATGGAGAGCAATGATGGTGAGCAATTAAGAGGGTCTGATAGCTCCATGATACTAATAGCAACAAGGGAAATGATAGGCCAGCTAGAAATTTAACAGAGAACTAGGGAAAAAGTCAAGAAGAGCCATCCCAGAATCACACTCATTTCTGGTGATCCAGAAGGCTCTGCACATGAGCTAGGAGCATCAGAATAGGACATGGGTAAACTTGGAAGCCTGCACACAGACCAATCAACATAAGGCATAGTTCTAACTGTCACAAGAGACATAAACATAGTCTATGCCCAAACCTGATTTAATAATAAGCCACTCTGACTAAGGCGTCTCTCTTAGGAATCCAGGCCTTAAGTAATATCACACTCATCCTTAGTGGTCTGGAAGATTGTGCAACCCAAGTCTTTAGCCTCTCAGTAGTGACTGGAGAGAGAATCTCCAGGATACTAGACATTTGCTGAGTGTGGGACAAAATTGTAGTCTCCCTGAACTATGAAAATAGTTTCTAAGTCACACACATATCCAATGCTAAGGGGTGAAAATCTAAATGGCTAGAGGTCTTAAGCACAATCCTAAAGCAATAAAGAGTTTATGTGTAACCAAGAGCAATGCCAAGAAACAAAAATCTGAGGATGTATTTCAGAGACTGAACACTATGAGGGAAATAGAATCCACTGAATTATTCCCACCAAGTACATATACAAATAAACAAACAGCAATAAAAAAGCGCTGCCACAGTCTCTAATGGAACAGCAAAATCCCCCAAGTGCAGGGGCAATAACTAGTGAAGAAGGATGGTTCATTGATGGGCCTTTGTTGACACTATGCTTGTGAGTCTTTTGCTCGTGAATTTGCAACTTAGCCTAGTGTTGGACTATGCCTAAGATTTGCCTCCTGAGAGCCTCCTTGTTACCCAAATACGGCCCCTCACTAAGCCAAACTCAGCATACAAATGCATTACCTTACCCTAAGGGTGAGATATAACTCCTGGGGATGAGCCGCCCTGGCACTGAGGGATTACTACCAAGCAACAGCTAGTGACACAACTGGAAAAAGACCTTGAATAAAAGGGGGAAAAGGTAAAGACAAATGAGTGTATATGGCTAAGAGACTTCAAAATGAGTCGGGAGGTCATTAGAGAGGTAACGCTTATGCATGTCTTAGCAGGATCTCATAGACAGCCAAGCTAGATACTACCTCAAATGGTGGGGATCCTGAGGGCTCTGGAGACACCCTGGGCCTACGGTCATGACAGGTAGCTCCGGAGTCTGGTGCTTTGCCAGTGGACCTTACTTTGAGCTTGTGCTCCTGACTGTGACAGAGTTGAACTCACATGAGACTTTTCTACACCTGCTTCTTCTGTCCAATTTATTTAACCCTATAGTTGGTGCTGGAGCAGGGCCCTGAAATGCAACGGAGTTGCAATACCTACTCTCCAGTTCATTGGACTCACCCAGGACAACTAACAAAGAGATGATCATGGACAACGACCATCCTAAGGATCCGAGAGTCTACAACTGCAAGCAAGAGAGTCCCATCCATCTGCCCCATGGGATCAAAGCCTCCTTTCAATTAGAGGTGGAGTGGACAACACCATCCCAGAATCCTCAGGATTGGGGAATGAACTATAGACCAAAATAGACTTACTGGTACTCTACTATAGACTTATTGTCATTCTAGCAATGGAATAAATTATAACATTCTTGTGGAGGCAGCGGCCACAAGACATTCAGAGGGCAGGGAGAGGGAAATACAGATGAAATATGGTGGAATTTTGGAGAATTGGGAGTTTTCCTGAATGACATTAAAATGACAGATATGGGCCATTACATATCATTCCATAACCTACAAAATTGTGTGGGAGAAATTGTAAACTAAAATGTAAAGAAAATCCATGTTTAGTGGCAATGCTTTAAAATGTTTTCACCAATTGTAATGAATGTAACACACTAATGAAAGATGTTGTTAATGTGGGAAAATGTGGGGGGTGTAGGAATCAGGGTATATGGGAATCCCTCATATTTTTATGTAACTTTTATGTAATCTAAGTACCTTTTTAAAAAATAATAAAAAATACATTGAATACCTCAATAATGTCCCCAAACCAAGAAATATGGGGAGTTCTGAACAAGGACTCATTTTCTACTTCTAAACTTTTTCCTATCATTTGTGCTTCAAGGAATGAAAAGGATTTGTTACTTCTCTCTGGTGTTAAATTTACGAATAGTATAATACTATTTAATAGTATTATCACAATACTATTTTTATGCATTTTAACAAAGATACAAGACTAAAGCAAAATGTTAATAATAGGAAAAACTGTGCAGAACAAGGGTATGAGGGAACTCTGTATTTTCTGCATCGGATTTCTGTAAATCTACAACTTCTTTAATTAAAAAAAGTTAAAAAATGCTTCTCTCTCTTTCTGTATCTATATATATGTGTGTCTCTGTGTGTGTGGTATGTATAATTATAAGATATATTTCTCAAAACTGCTACATCAAAATTCTTCAGAATGAAGGCTTAAACTAATCAAAAAGCACTGTTAAGAAAATGAAGTCTATCCACAGACTAGGAGTAAAATGCATACGTATACATATTTGTGTGTGTTTGCGTATTTGACAATGGAGTCATATC
>JAKSZT010053809.1:2114998-2177589 GCA_026826555.1 Tolypeutes matacus
AAAGATAGTTTTATTGACCAATGGAATTAAATTAAGATTTCAGAAATAGACACATCTAATGCCAATTGATTTTTTTTTTATTGTGGGTAAAAATCAAAATTTTCACAATATATACCAACGATGCCAATTGATTTTTGACAAAGCTGCCAAATCTACTTAACTTGGAAAGAATAGTATCTTCAAGAAATGGTGCTGTGAGAACTGGATATCCATATGCAAAAGAATTAAGCAGGATGCCTATCTCAGACCATATACAAAAATTGACTCAAAATGGATCAAAGACATAAATATAAGAACTAGGACTGTAGAACTTCTAGAATAAAATTTAGGAAAACATCTTCAAGATCTTGTGGTAAGCAATGGTTGCTTAAACTTTAGACCCAAAGCACAAGCAATGATAGGAAAAAAAAAAACAACAGATAAATGGAACCTCATCAAAATAAAAAAAAAACTTTTGTGCATCAAAGAACATTGTCAAGAAAGTGAAAATACATCCTACTTATTGGTATAAAATATTTAGAAACTGCATATGTAATAAGGTTTAATGTCCAGAATATATAAAGTAATCCTACAACTCAACAATAAAAAAGAAAACATAATTTAAAAATGGGCAAAATACTTGAATAGTCATTTCTCCAAAGAGGAAATACAAATGACTAGAAAGCACATGAAAAGATGCTCAACATCATGACATTTCAAAGTCCCAATGAGATATTCTTTCATACCTTCTAGCATGGGTGCTATTAAAAAAAAAAAAAAACAGAAAATTACAAGTGTTGGAGAGGATGTGGAGAAATAGGAACATTCATTCAATGCTGGTGTGGTTGTAAAATGGTGCAGCCACTGTGTAAGACAAATTGGCAGTTCCTCAGAAAGCTAAGTATAGAATTACCATATGATCCTGGCAATCCCACCCCTAGGTTTATACCCAGAAGAAATGAAAACAGGTACTTGAGCAGATATTTGCGCACTGATGTTCATAACAGCATTATTCACAATGGCCAAAAGAGGGAAGCAATGCAAGTGTCCATCAATGGATGATTGGATAAACAATACGGTGGTATATATATAAATGGAATATTATTCAGCTGTAAAAAGGAATGAAGTTCTGTTGCATATGGCAACATGGATGAACCTTGAGGATATTATGTTGAACGAATAATGCAGACACAAAAGGACAACATTGTATGATTTTAAAGATATGATTTAATTATAATAAGGATAATTATAGAATTAGAATCTGAAATACATGTTAATAGGAGATAGATTGGGGTTGCAGAATGGAGAGGTGATGCTTAACTTGTATGGAAATTCTTTTTCAGCTGATCATAAAGGTTTTGAAATGGATGGTGGTGATGGTAGTCATTATAGTTAGTGCATTCAACAGCATTTAACTGTTTAGGTGAATGTGGTTAAAAGAGGAAACTTTAGGATGCATATATTACTAGAATAAAAATTAAAAGCTAAAAGAAGACTGTACAACACAATGAACCCTATTATAGATGATAGACTATGTTTAATAGTACAAGTATAAGAGAATTCTCTCATAAATTATAGCAAGTGTATGATGCAAATACCAGATGCTAATAATAGGGTGGTATATGGGGATAATATATCTAATGTAAATAATGGATGATTGCTAGAAATATTTTGATAATTTGCCATTAATTATAACAAAGGTAATTACTGTTTAAAAATAAACTATTTTTTGCAAGAACAATTTTCATTGCAAAAAAATGCTACTAAAGGTGGAGATTTTTACAGAGAGCTTACATATGGAAGAGACAAGGGATTAAGAGATCACAGGATTATAGACTGCTTAACCTATGCCTAGCTCTTTTGGTCAAATCCACCTATCACACTTCACATATAAGGAAAATTATCCCCAGAGAGTTGAAGGGACTTATCCAGAATGGCACAGTCTATCAGTGGTAAAGTTAGAACAAAAATCAAGTGATTGATACCCAGTTTAGTGTTACTTCCATTATACCACAATTTTTGACATCCCTGCTGAAAGTTAAGGAAATAGGAAGGTGGGACTATTTTTGCCCTGCTAATTCTTGTTATGTCTGGTTTTATTCCTCTTAGAACAAATGATCCAATTAGAGTTCAATATGTTGCAAAGATGATAAAGGGAAGTTATAAAAGATTCAACTACTGGATGTGTTTCATTTCATATGGAAATATGCAACTTAGTGACAGAACTGAATGCTCTTTGAGAGCAGTAACTGTCATGTTTTCTGGCCTTCACTGCCTTTCTTACTATCATAGCATGAGCTTTATGAGTTCAAAAAATTTATATAAATTAATAAAATAATTAATATCTATATAGAGTTTTGCAAACATACATTTTACAAACATAAAATGCAAGATAATATTTTATATGTGGATGGTACATTTGTTACAATTGCTGTATAAATATTGAAACATAACTAATAACCATCTTCAATGGTTTACATTATGGTTTCCATTTTGGACCATACACTTTTTAAAATTTTAATGAAATTTAACATGGCTTGTCTCCATCATTGCAAGATCATGTAGATACTTCCATTGCCCCCAAAATGCCCCATGGTCCATCTATTCTATTCCTCCTTCCTCCTCCCCTCGGGGCCCATGGCAACCACCAGGCTTCACTCCTTGAAGAACAAGATGCATAGTTACTGCAACAACATTGAGTGCTTGACCTACTGGCCTGATCCCCTCTATTAGGCACAGGCTATGCTCTCAAGAGACTACCACCCCTCTATTTGAGCATATAGCAGGACTCCCCAGGATAGGAGTACAACACCTCCCTGCTCATTATATGGATATCCATACACTGATGCAACACACTATGACAAAATGAATACTACATACTCCCTAGAAGCCTGCCCAGGTGCACCCTGTCTGGAATGCCCCCCACATCCAACACTTCAAACCAGTAACAATTCCCTGGTCATATTGCCAAAAGAACATCCCCAACATTGTAGATTCAACCACATACCTGCAAATCCCCAGAGTTCCCCTGCTTCCTCCCCCTAACCTTCCCACAATTTCCATGGACTGTCCAACCCACCCTTCCCACCTAAGGCCCCTGATATCCAGCATTGCCCAAACCAACGATATGATTGCACAACTGTCATGCCCCTCCACTGCATAACTACACAGTTCCACCTTATGATAGGTTTTTCCCATATGGACGTTGCCTCACAACCTTCTTCTCCCCTTCTAACACCTATAATCCTATATTCCAGCCTTCAGCTCTCTGAGTTTGCTCAATTTGCTTAATTCATATTAGTGAGGTCATGTAATATGGGTCATTCTGTGCCTGGCTTGCTTCACTCAACATAAGGTTTATAAGATTCATCCATGTTATCCCATGTGTTAGCACTTTATTCCTTCTTACAGCTGAGTAATATTCCAATGTATGTATATAACACATTTTGTTTATCCATTCAACTGTTGATGGGCATTTGTGTTGACTCCAACTCTGGCAATAGTGAATAATGCCACTATGAACATTGGTGTGCATATATCTGTTCATGTCTTTGCTTCTAGTTCTTCTGGGTATATACCCAGCAGTGGAATTGCTGGATCATATGGAAGTTCTATAGATAATTTTTTGAGGAACCGCCAAAGTGTCCTTCACAATGGCTGGGCAATTCTACATTCCCGCCAGCAGTGGATGAGTGTTCCCATTCCTCCACATCCTCTCCAACACTTGTAGACCTCTGTTTTTTAATAGCCTCCAGACTAATGGGTGTAAAATTATATCTTATTGTAGTTTTGAGGTGCATTTCCCTAATAGCTAGTGATGTTGAACATCTTTTCATGTGCTTTTTAGCCATTTGTATTTCTTCTTTGGAGAAGTGTCTATTCAAATCACTTGCCCATTTTTAAAATGGGTTGTTTCTCTTTTTATTTTGGAGGTGTAGGATTTCTTTATATATGCTGGATATTAGGCCCCTAGCAGATATATGGTTACAAAATATTTTCTCACATTGAGTAAGCTGAATTTTCACTATTTGACAAAATCCTTTGAGTTGCAAAAGTTTTTAATTTTGAGGAGGTCCCATTGATCTATTTTTGCTTTCCTTTCTCATGCTTTGGGTATAATGTTCATGAAACCATTTCCCATTACAAGATACTGTAGATGCTTCCTTACATTATCTTCCAAGATTGTTATGGTCTTTGCTCTTATGTTTATATTTTTGATCCTTCCTGAGTTGATTTTTGTATAAGGTGTGAGATGGTGTTTCTCTCTCATTATTTTAGATATGAAAACTCACTTCTCCAAACACCATTTTTTGAAAAGGCCGATCTCTTCCAGTTGAATGGACTTGGTGGCCTTTTCGAATATCAGCTGACATTATATGTGAGGATTTATATCAGAACACTCAATTCCTTTCCATTGTTCAGTATGTCTATCGTTGTGCCAATACCATGCAGTTTTGACTACTGTAGCTTTGTAGTATGTTTTAAAGCCAGGTAGTGTGATTCCTCTGATTTCATTTTTCTTTTTCAATATGTCTTTGGATATTCAGGTCCTCTTGCCTTTCCAAATAAGCTTCCTAGTTAGCTTTCCAATTCAATAAAAAATGCTATAGTGAATTTATTGGGATTGCGTTAAATCTGTAGATCAGTTTCGGTAGCATAGACATCTTAATGATGTTTAGTCTTCCTATCCATGAACAGGGAATATCCTTCCATTTATTTAGGTCTTCTTTGATTTTCTTTAAGGGTGTTGTGTAGTTTTCTGCATACAAGTCGTTTACAACTTTAGTTAAATTTATTCCTAGGTAATTGATTCTTGTCGCTGCTATTGTAAATACGATTATTTTCTTGATTTCCTCCTCTGATCGGTCACTATTGGTGTACAAAAATGCTACTGATTTTTGCACTTAATCTTATAACCTGTCAATTTACTATGCTCATTTATAAGTTCTAGAAGCTTTGATGTAGAGTTTTCAGGGCTATTGAGGTATAGGGTCATATCTGCAAATAGTGAAATTTTTCCTCTTCCTTTCCAAAATGGATACCTTTTATATCATTTTCTTGCCTAAGGGCTCGAGCAAATACTTCTAACACAATGTAAAATAAGAGCAGTGACAGTGGGCATCCTTGTCTTGTTCCAGATCTTAGAGGGAAAGGTTTGAGGATTTCAACATTGAATATGATTTTATCTGAAGGTTTTTCATATATATATGCTTTACCATGTTGAGGAAGTTTCCTTCTATTCCTATCTTTTGTAGTGGTTTTATCAGGAAAGTGTGCTGTATTTTGTCAAATGCTTTTTCTGCATCTATAGAGATGATCATGCAATTTTATTCTTTCATTCTGTTTATGTGATGTTTTCAGCGATTGATTTTCTTATGTTGAACCATCCTACCATACCAGGGGTGAAACCTACTTGGTCATGGTGTATAATTTGTTTGATGTGTAGTTTAATATGATTAGCATGTATTTTGTTGAGAATTTTAGCATCTAGGTTCGTTAGAGAGATTGCTCTCTAGTTTTCCTTTCTTGTGGCATCTTTGCTTGGCTTTGGTATTAGGGTGATATTGGCATCATAGAATGACTTAGGCAATGTTCCCACCACTTCTAATTTTTGGAAGAGTTTAAGCAGGATAGGTGTTAGTTCTTTCTGGAATGTTTTGTAGAATTCACCTGTGAAGCTGTCTGCTCCTGGGCTTTTCTTAGTTGGGGAGTTTTTGAAGGCTAATTCTATTTCATTACTTGTGATTGGTTTGTTCAGTTCATTAATTTCTTCTTTTGTCAATGTAGGCTTTTTGTGTGTTTCTAGGAATTTGTCCATTTTCCTCTACGTTATCTCTCTTGTTGGCATACAGCTTTTCAAAGTATCCTTTTGTGATACCCTTTATTTCTGTGGGGTCAGTGTTGATATCCCCTTCATCTTTCCTTATTTCAACTATTTGCATCATCTTTCTTTTTTTTTTTTTTGTTAGTGCAGCTAAGGGTTTGTCAATTTTATTAATTTTCACGACCATTCCTTCTTAATATTCTTGTTTTCTTGGTTTCCATGATAACACTTATTTTCTTGTGGGACACAGGGAATTAGTATAAAAGCATATACCAAGATAGTTCATGGGTACAGCTACATCTTCAATTAATATTTTCACTTTTTAAAATTGAAGTATATCATTCATACATGAACATATATAAAAATAACCGTGTAGTAAAAGTTGTGAATTTACAAAACAAACATGCATAACATCATACAGGGATCACACACATCAACCCACCACCAACAGCTTACACTGTTGTCAAATATTTGTTACAAATTATGAAAGAATATCATCAAAGTCTTATGACAAACTTAGTCCATATCTTACATTTGGTGTATTTTTCCCCCAACCCACTCTCTTATTACTTTTTAAAAAACATATATATATTTCGTGAACTTAAAAAATAATCATAGACAAATTCCCATGTAGCACCTCTTCACCAACACAGCACACAATGGTGGAATATTTTTTACAGATTTTGAATAAGATCATTAGATTATTACCATAAAATATGGACCATCTCGTACATTTGGCATACTTTTCCATACTCTCCCATTATAAACACAGTACATCTTTTGCACAGATGCATGAATATTGTAGTATTGCTGTTAAACACAGACTACAGGTCACACCAATTGCATTTTTCCCATGTTTCTCCACGTTCCCACTGCCCAGCAATAGTGACGTACATCTGCTCTAGCTAACAGAAGGACACTCCTGTTATCAGTTCCATCAACCACAATTCTCATCTACCTCTGGGTTCACTGTGTTATTTGGTCCCTAGATTATTCTCTAGCTTTCTTTCAATTAACATTTACATGCCTAGACTACCCTTTCCAGCCACATTGCCATTTATAAACCAGCTGCTACTCACTATATTGTGTTACCACCAACTCTATCCATTTCCACACTTTTACAGTAAAGTTAATTAAAACTTCCACATACATTAAACATCAGTAATATTCACAGACTTCCTCTTATTTCCTAATAACCTATACTCTAAATTTTAACTCCTTGCATTTATTTTTGTATTCAATTCATATTAATGAGACCATGCAATATTTGTTCTTTTGTGTCTGTCTAACTTCATGTAGGATAATATCTTCAAGAATTACCCATGTTATCATATGTGTCCCAATTTCATTTTTTCTTACTGCAGCATAGTATTCCATCCTATGTATATACCACATTTTGTTTATCCATTCATTGATGGAAACTTGTTTCCATCTTTTAGCAATTGTGAATAATGCTGCTATGAACATCAGTGTGTAGATGCCTATTCGTGTCACAATTTTCATTTGTTCTGGATATATTCCTAGTAGAGGAATTGTTGGATTATATGGCAGTTCTATGTTTAGCTTCTTGAGGAACCGCCAAACTGTCGTCCACAGAGGCTGCACCATTTTATAATCCCACCAATAGTGAAGGAGTGTTCCTATTTCTCCACATCTTCTCCAGCACTTAATGTTTTCTGTTTTATTAATAATGGTCGTTCTGTGCTGTGTGAGATGATATCTCATTGTCATTTTGATTTGCATTTCCTTTAAAGCTAGTGATATGGGACACTTTTTCATGTACTTTCTGGCAATTTGTATTTCCTCTTTGGAGAAATGTCTGTTTAAATATTTTGCCCATTTTTAAATTGGATTGCTTAATCTTTTATTGTTGAATTGTATGATCTCTTTATATAAATGGAAATCAAGCCTTTATCAGATATGTGTTTTCCAAATATTTTCTCCCATTGAGAGGCCTGCTTTTTGACCTTCTTTTTTTTTTTTTTTTTTTTTTTACCGGGAGGTCCCGGGTATCGAACCTGGGTCCCTCCATATGGGAGACGGATGCCCAACCAGTTGAGACACATCCGTCCCCCTTTGACCTTCTTGATGAAGTCCTTTGACTCACAAAACTGTTTAAGTGTAAGGAGGCCCCATGTATCCATATTTTCTATCACGGCTCATGCTTTTAGTGTAAAGTTTAAGAATCTACCACCTACTACCAGGTCTCAAAGATATTTTCCTACATTTTCTTCTAAGAGCTTTATGTTTCTTGCTTTTAAATTTAGGTCAGTGATCCATTCTGAGTTAATTTTTGTATAGGGTGTGGGGTAGGGTCTTCTTTCTTTCTTTTAGCTATAAATATCCAGTTCTCCAAACTTCATTTGTTTAATAGACTGTTCTGCCCGAGCAGGGTGGGTTTGCAGGCTTGTCAAAAATCACTTGACCATAGATATGAGGGTCTGTTTCTGAACCATCAGTTTGGATCCATTGGTCTATGTATCTATCTTTATGCCATTACCATGCTGTTTTTACCACTGTAGCTAGGTAATATGATTTAAAGTCTGAAAGTGAGAGTCCTCCACCTTCCCTTTTCCTTTTTAAGATGTTTCTGGCTATTCTGGACCCCTTACTCTTCCAAATAAATTTGATAATTTTGTTTTCCATTTGTTTAAAAAATACTAGTTGAATTTTATCAAGATTGCTTTGAATCTGTATATTAATTTAGGTAGAATTGACATCTACATGATATTTAATGTTCCAGTCCTTGAACATGGAATGTTCTTCCAATTATTTAGGTTTTTAAAAATTTCTTTTAACAATGTACTGTAGTTTTCTGAATACAAGTGCTTTACATCCTTTATTAAATTTATTCCTAAATATTTGATTTTTTTAGTTGCTACTGTAAATGCAATTTTTCCTTACTTCTTCCTCAGATTGCACATTTCTAGTGTATAAAAACACCACTGATATATGCATATGGATCTTGTATCCTGACACTCTACTGACATCTTTTATTAGCTCTAGAAACTTTGTTGTAGATTTTTCAGGATTTTCTGGGTAAAGAATCATATCAACTGCGAATCAAAAGTTGTCATTTTTCCTTTCTGATTTGCATGCTTTTTATTTCTTTTTCTTGCTTGATTGCTCTAGCAAGAACCTATAACACTATATTGAACAACAGTGGTGACAGTAGCCATCTTTGTTTTGTTCCTCATCTCAAAAGGAAAACTTTCAGTCTTTCACCATTGAGTACAATGTTAGCTCTGGGTTCATATATGGTCTTTATTATGTTTCAATTAATTTTTTATCCCCCCTTCACACTTATTATACCTATAACTGTATTAACATGGCGTTTACTCATGAAAATGAAACTGACCTACTACAAATACCCTGTTTATAGCAATTGTTCTTCTCCTAGGTCCTCCCTTTGGCTTTTTAACCTTCTCACTCCTCACTCTTTCCCTAAGTCATCTCATCCATTCTCATGAATTCTATTATCACGTATATACTGATAACTGAATGCTTCATCTCCAATCTGAACTTCCCAGAACTAGATATATGCAGCCTTCTTTGGAGAAAATTTTATGTATGCTCCTATACATAACTCAAACTCAACGTATTCAAAACTAAATTCATAATAATTTCCTCCACCCCCATACAGGATAGATCTTCTCCTCCTGTATTTACTATCTTGAAGAATGTACCACCATCTTCACAAAGATCCATGTAAGAATCTAACACTTATCCTATATTCATTTTCTACTATTCCCCTCAGTCAGTTTGATCAATAACTCCAGTCAATTCTATGTCACAAAAAGGTCAGTTATTGATCTCACACTTACCACCACCACTGTCCCTTTTTACTCCCCTTGACTATTAGAATAACATTCCTCCCAACTCAATGACTGTTGGTATTTCCATTTAAAACATGTACCTTTCAATGCCTGCAGATACAGTCATCCTTCTAATGCATGCATCTTATCAAGTTACTCCTTTACTTATAATCATTCAATATCTTCCCATTATCTACAGGACAATATTCAAAAGTCTTTAGAGTGGCAAAGAAAATCCTTCATGATACATTGCCTGTGTACATGTGAAGCCTCATATATCATCACTTTCCATATACATCCTATGCTCTGTATCTGGATACTCATGGTCAGAATTGCATACTTTAGAGTTGTGTACAGAAACAATTAATTTGGGACAATCAATGTAGTGGTTCTAGGGTAGAGGTAGAGATGTAGTGGCTCATCATATTATCTAACCCCTCATATACTGGAAAAGCTTTTTTCTGCTGAAGAGTCAGTTGAGACTGCTTCTTGCTCTACAAAAGCAATACAAGAAAACTGACCATAAGTAAATTATTTACTAAATTCAGAAGTGACTGAGGCTTTGAAAGTGACTTAAATGCAAGTTTAAGCAGACTCCTCAGTTTCATGGGAGCACTGGGTTATTTATAGCTAAGCAAGATGAAATTTCAGGCTGTAACCAATTGTTTGCAGTCAGAAAAAAAGCTTTTTGTTTCATTCTCCACATCAGTAAAATGGGGATAACAATAACTAGTTTGTGAAGTTGTTTAGAGAATTAAATGAGATAAAAAACTAGGCATTTTATATAGTGCCCAGAATATAATAAGTGCATTTACTCATGGCCATTATATAATAAAAATTTTGACAAAGTGGATATATTATGTTTTTTAGGGCAAAGATAGACATACAACTCATTTTTCAAACAATAGTAAAGTGCATTTTTAAAGTAATTAATACTGTTGAGACTTTATCAGCTATCAATCAGTGAATATGTATTGATATAGGTCTGACAGTCTGGTAGGGGTGGCTACAAAACACACTAATAATTCCTATACTTAAGAGACCTTAGTTATAATTGGGGAGAGAAGATAAACACTTGAAGCAAAACTCCTATGACACTGCTACATGCATATATACGGACAAGTTCTAGGTTCCCAACTTTGCATTTCCTATTCTCAGGATTTTGCTATATACCAAGTTCCACGGTGGAACCAATCAAAAGTGAAATTTTTTTTTTCAATTTCTTTCAACTTGCCTTAACAAATAAAGAGCAGAAAGGTTCTGGGTATATGACCTCAATTCATAATTGCAGCTGATAGATAATTAATTTTGTAATGATTATCTTATTACTGAGCAACAAATAGCTTATTTCCTTCTGAAAAAATAACAGGGAAAGAAAGAGTTTACAAATGATCAGAGGAGTTAATTGTGAAATAAAATTTCTCCTTTCTGGGACTCTTCAAAATTCAAAGTGGTCCCTCCCAAAACCTGCAAGTAATCACCACTGCTAATTAATCATTAAAATTTTGTTCATAATCCTGGCAGGGATTTTTATCTCTTTTAAGCAAACACATTGGGAAACCAAAAGAAAAGTTCACGTGATTGTTGTTGCCATAGTCTTATGGAGCTTCCTCAGTATTTGTGTTTTGACCATTTGTTTCCCCTAACCAACCCAGTTTCTCTCCCCAGGATATTGCTCTGCCTTAGGAAACTGCCTGCTATGTGTTTTATTTTAGCGGGTCACTCTCATTGCTACTGAAATGACATTTTGCCTTTGGAAACACTCACAGGAATTACAATTCAGAAGGAGAAAAGATTTGATAGCTTGAAAGTTTCCCAGTAGGAGACCCAATTTCAAAAAGCCAAAAAAAAAAAAAAAAAAAAAACACAGGCTGGATCATAGCTAATTCAACAACCCAACAAAAGCTGAAAATATAAGTCAAACCATATTAGGGTAATAATAATGTTATTAAGATGAGAACGTATAATTACTTATGGCAGTCACCATACATCACTTCTTACTTTTTGTTAAAAGAACTTTACTGTGATTATTTCAATTAATCTTCACAAATGGCTATATAAATGAAGAAACTGAGGCCCATAGAAGTTAAATATTTTGTCCAATGTTGCACAATAAATAAATTATACAATATAGAACTGATCTCAGGGTTTGTTCTTTACAACACCCCAAACTGTATGAGTACAATCTAGAAATGGAGCCTGACCTTTGAAACAGATAGAAATGTGATGAAACCTTGAAGTAAGTAAGCTGAGTTTCACATTTATATGGTGAGGAAAGCAGTTTCTTTTGAATCTTTGCATTAGGTATATTTTAACTACAGATATATTTTGCCTTCAGCACTTCAAGGGAAAATGGTGCAAAATTGAATTCTGAGAAGATATTAATAATTGATTTGCACCTACTGTAAGTCAATTGATTTACAGATATTATTTTTTTATTTTCAGGACAACACTTCAAGTTATATAGTATCATTGCCATTGGATAGATGAGAAAATTAAATATCAGAAACATGTGTACAGAGCTAGATAATTTTTAGATTCAAGAATCCAACCAAGATTGACCCCAAGGAGTCCAAGCAAGTCTGACTTCAAAGCCTCCATATTTCCTACTGATTTCCTGTGTTCTTAAGAGGCCTAATGCATACTTTGATGTTTTAGAAATTTGAGGCATTTTAGTGCTGATATCTTCTTCCCCAACTACTTCTTCTGAACTAGAGTCTAGCATGAATTAATTTTTAAATTAAAATTAAGTAGTAAAAAGTATTATTTTTTAGAAACCCCTCTCAGAATTTTTAGAAAGCCACTTAGTGATGGAAAGGCAAAGTCATTAAATTCTGACTTGTAAGTCAGTCTTTGAGTATGCCAATTTTTAAAAAAGCAAATGAAATGAATTAATCAATTATTTGAATAAAACACAAGCCATAACATGTATTAATTTGTCAATAGCTGCATTGTTGAAATGCACCCACATATGTTATAGTAGCTCAGAAAGAGAGGCTTCTTCATTATATATGGCATCAGTTGCCACAGGACACAATTTTTTCTCTCCTTCCTTCCCTCAACTATGCACTAACCTGTTTTATCAGTTATTTATTGCCACAATAATACTGTGTAATGAACTCCCCCAAATATCAGGGGCTTAAACCAATAAGCATTTATTTATTGGATTCTCTAAGTCAGCAATTTAAGTTCTACTTAGTGGTTTTCTGGTCTTAGATAAGTTCCTTTACATGTTTGGTGTTTGACTGGCTGTTAGTTGAGTAATACGGATGACTGGGCCATAGGTCTTTCAGCATGCAGCAGTCTACTCTAGGCATGTTGCCATGTCAAAGGGGGAGTAACAAGTGAAAAAGCATAAACATGCAAGCACCATTTGTGCATTAAGTTTTCTATTGTCCAATTAGCCAAATCATAGCACAAGGCCAAGCTGAGTCTACCAAAGGTCAAGGACACAGGGTTGCTCAGAGTGTTATGAATACAATCCATATATCATATGCTATTTTTGTCATAATTATTCACATCTTTACCACATGCAATATATGCTCAACTCCAACCCAGAATCTCTAAAGTATTATCCAGTCACATCATCAGATTCAGAAGAGAAGATCTCTTGATTAATGTCAGGTTTTGATATGGTTTCTCAGATTAGCATACTTTTAATCTAAAAGCCAATGAACTAAAATAGCAAGTTATCAGCCACCCACATAACCAGAATTCAATGATGATACAAGGGCTCGATTGATACATAAATATTCTCTTTCAGAAATGGACAAAAATAGAAACACATAGCACTGTATGTAAAAGTTCTCACTGAGAAAATTTGTCCAACACCCCACACAGGAGGTTTGGGAAATTTTCCTTTACTATATCCCATTATGCTTCCTAGGAGTGGCTCACTAGTCCATTGATCTCCATGGCCCTTAGCTTTCATTTTCTGAAATATAGTTCTTTTTCCACCAGCCTTGGCCACTTATGAAGAAAACATTAGAAAAATAGTGCTTTCTCTGGGCAACATTTTTAGTCCATTTACAGTACTTAATATAGTAAAGGTTCAATGACTTTTGGAATTTTGCACAGCTTTATTCCATTTTAATTTAGTATTCCATTTCAAGCTAGTATCACTTTTGCCTATGCAACTCCCTTAAGGTATTATGGGATTCATAGAAATACAATTCAAGTCCATTCCATTGGACAAAGGAGGGAAAGAGGGAGAAGGAGGAAGACAGGGAGGGAGGGAGGAAGAGAAAGAGAGAGTGTTCTATCTTTATCAAGACTTTATTAGTGTTACTTTGAGCATGTCAGGCTGCTGGAAGGCAATGCTTTTAAGATTCCTAAGAAAACTTTGCTTAGTTGAAAGGGCCTACTAGGTACCTCTGTAAACCTTTTTTTTTTTTTTAGGTAAGATTAGATTTAATATAATCAATCATAATAAAATTTTAAGAATGCACTGACACATGTAAAGGAAAATAATCAGTCTGATTTATGGGAAATAAATTATAACAAAATTTTAATTATTTTATTCCCCGTGTTATAGTGGACATTTTAATCTTGACCAGTGAAATAAATATTTGTTTCATCGTGCAGTTTACTTTGAGGCATTCAATCTTTCTAAGTAAAAAATGTCCTCTTTGTAAAGTGCTCACACGTCCTTTGCCTAAATTACCACACATAACAAGATCTCTTTGAAACCCATATTATTTCCAAATAGGCAACCTAACAGCAAGCGAATCGAGGGCAGACGAAGAAATTAGAACATAATGAGAAAGTATTGCCATCTCAATGAAGAGCCTTCATTATCAAAGGTCACCAAACACCACATATACCCTAGATCAGGGCAATGGATAACCGTTCCGTGTAAAATGAAATCGAACTTCTGCATTGGATTCCAAAAGGGCTAGCAGTGGTGGAGCGTGGCACACCAAAACCTGGTCATCTTTTCCTGGGACTGCATTGGCAAGATGACCTCTGTAAACCTTTTAAAAGTATTAACAAAGAGTCTCACAAATACACCATTGATTTGAATGTTGGTTCTAAGGCCACATGTTTCTGGCAGCTACTTAGATTTGATTTTTACTAGCTCAAGAAGCTACAAATGCCTTGACCAAAAGGAGGAAATATTAAATACAAATGAATTTTTATGGCTAAGAGATTTTAAAGTGAATTGGAAGGTCATTCCAGAGATTACAATTATGCACATCTCAAGAGGATCTCACTGACTACCACAGTAAACAATGTCTCAAGCAGAGGTACTCCTGAGGTATTCAGAGACATCTAAACTACACAGACAGTCAAGACAGACAACCCTAGGAAACAGGCACTCCATCGTTAAGCCTTACCTTGGAATATATGATAACCTATCTTCCCAATGTATCAGAGTTAGGTTCATTTATAATTTTCTTGCACATGGTTATTCTGCCCCTTTTATTTGAACCTATCATTAGCACTATACTCATTAAATATATGTCCCAGAGACTTAAATCTTCAGTCTGTTCGTATGCAAGTTGAGCCATGAATATCAGGAGAGTTGCAGCCAACACTTACTCTCCAGTTCTTCAGACTTGCCCAGGACAACTAACAAAAGGATGATGATAGACAACACCCATCCCAAAAAACAGAGACTACCTACAACTGCAAGCAAGACAGTTCCATCCATCTGCCCCATGGGATCAAGCCACCTCTCAATCAGAAGCAGAGTGGGCATCACCATCCCCAAATCTTCAAGACTGGGGAATGAACACACATAAGGGAGTAATAGGAATGCAACTATGGAATAAAGTAGACTTATTGTTATTCTAGTAATGGAAATGTTTCTTACATTGATATAAAGACAATGGTCACCAGTGGTTCTGAGGAGAGGGAGAAAAGAATAATTGTAACATGGGGCACTTTTAGGACATTGGAATTTTTTTGTATGATATTGCAATGATGGATACAAGCCATTATACATTTTGTCAAAACCTATAAAATTGTGTGGTGCTAAGTGTAAACCATAATGTAAACTATAGACCATGGTTAGTAGCAATGCTTCAATATTTATTCATCAATTCTAACAAATGTATCACACTAATGAATGATGTTGTTAATGGTGGAAAGTGTGATAGGGTGAGGAAGTGGGCTATATGGGAATTCCCTATATTTAGATGTAACATTTATGTAATCTGAAACTCCTTTAAAAATAAAGAAAAATAAATTAGAAAAGAAGATACAAATGAAAACATTTTTCATCCAGTGAGTCCGGCTACTCCCTGTATGCTACCAAAAAGCTGGCCAGTTATTTCCTTAGTTCATCGCTTTCTAATTGTAACTTATCACACATATCTATTAAGAACCAGCTGAAATTTTCAACATTCTCTCTGGGGATATCTTTGTTCAATTGCAAATGATCATTTAGTATATTTTCTATCTTTAAGTTACCATATCTTTTACCAAAAACATCTCAACTAGCAGGATAGACTGGGTATTTTGTCATGTTGAGGGCAGAGAAACCAGAGAGGAAATAGATATGGCAAGTGCTTTTTCAAGCCTAATAATGGAAGACCATTATTATTGGGCTTACAAAAGAATTGTCTAAAACTACAGTCTGAATTTAGCCCATAAGCTGCCAGAATTTGACCTCTGTTTTAGCCCTTTGCAGATAGATGGATTTTAATTTAAATTTCAACCCATACCAAATATCTCTAATCTGTCACTGAATTTTGGAATTAGCACATAATTCAGGAACTTAAAAACTTTCAACAATGGTGTCTATGCATCTAGATATTCCTCTTGGTTTCATGATAACCATTTAAATAACTAGTTAACAAAGCCTCAATGCAGTCAGAGCCTATTTCAAATCCGTACAGGATTAAAGAGTATCTGGCAAAAAAAAAGTTGATTTTCTCCCTAGTATTTCACATATATGTTGATTTCCATGAAATTATAGATTTATTTTTTCCAAATACAAATTTATACAATGTTCTGAAGAAATACATTAAAGTAAAGCCTAAGTTTGATCCAAAAGATAAAAATTAGAAGATTCAATCAAAATAAGCCTACACAAATGAATAGAGTTGATAGTAACACATTATAGTGAGTATGACTAGCACTGCTGATTTATAAATGTGATTGTGGTTGAAAGGGGTAGTCTGTGGACAGAAATGTCAATTGAAAGGAAACTAGAGAATAGGGAATGTATAATGTAGTAATTTTGGTGGTGGATGAAGATTGTGGTTAATAGTATAAATATAAGAATGGTCTTCTTTTACAAAGTGTTAAGAATATGGTGATACATGGGGAAATTCCACCTATTATAACTTACAGATGATAGTTAAAAGTAATATTTTAATATTTTGCAGCAATGACAAGAAGGTATTATTTCAATTCTAAGTGACAACAATAGGGAGTATAAGGGGGGGTGGGATTTTTCCTCTGGGAATAATGAAAATATTCTAAAATTTACTAGGTGATCACACAACTCTGAAGAAACTGACAGCCCTTGAGTATACAATTTGAATAGATTGTATAAAGCATGGGACTGTAAAATACATGTAATCCAATTGTGGAATATGGACTATGGTTAACAAGACAAATATGAGAACATTCTGTCATGAACAATAATATACTAACACAGGGTGTTAATAATCAGGTGGGTTGGAGGAAATATACACCAAATGTAAGGTAAGGGCTATAGTTAATAGTAATATTTTGATGATGCTCTTTCATAGTTTGTAACAAATATTTAACAACAATGCAAGATGTTATTAGTGGGGTGATGTATGGGAACCTTGTATGATGATATACATGTTTGTTTTGTAAGTTCACAACGTTTACTATACACTTATTGTTTATGTCTGTTCATGTATGAATGATATACATCAATAAAATTTTATTTTAAAATATAACTACCCACCACTAAATGTCCAGCTGAAAATATTCAGTGTTTTAGTAAAACTCTTATGTTTGTTCTTGCCAGTAATGTGGAGAAATGTAAAAGATAGTGTGATGGAGTTTCAATTAAAGGCCATGACTACTGACAGAAAGCAGGTCACCTTGGAATGTAATAAACAAGCTCTCCAGTCTCATGCTAATAAGAGCTGGGTGGGGAAACATCCTGAGACAATGCCTGTGAATTGCAGAAATGTAAAAGAGCTGAGTCACTGACCTTTAAGACTTGCTAATTTCAACCTTTAAGACTTGTTGATTTCAGCAAAATGTAACTGTTAAGTATCTATTACCCTTGCACATTATCACACATATTTTCTTTGTTCTAAAGCCAAATAAAAGCCACACTTTGTGAGGTGGCTGGGCTCTTCTCTCCATATCGGATGGAGAGTTCCCTGATCCCAGTTTTTCTTCTCTTTGTCTTATTCTTTCTTTCTCATCCGCAGCACTGTTTTCACCAACCCAGTTCCTGAATGCCAACATATGGCGCACAATGTGGGGCACTGAAAATGAAATTTTTCTTTCAGTCAGTGCACAGACCAAGGAGCTCCTGAGAGTGGTTTTAAAGAAAAAGAAAAGAGAAAAGGTAAGCTTCATCCTTGGAATCATCAGGGTAATGGGTAATTAGCAGTCAAACTTTGAAGAGTACTCTAGAGTGTTAAAAACTTTATTAAAATGCACCTGTATAATTATTAAATCCTCAGCTTTTGAGGAACTTTTTTCTCTTGTACAGAAACATTGTAGTTCATTTCAGCCACAAGGAAAGGCTATTTTAAACCTGGAACAATGGAAGTTAGTGCTGAAAGCTTTAAAAAGGGCTCATCAAAAGGGAGAAATAATTCCCCTTCATGTATGGTCTTTGTGTAGTCTTATTTCTGTTGCTCTTGAACCTTTACAATCAGATGAAGATGAAGATTGTAAACAGGATACTGCTATTGCTGGACCAATAGCAGAACAAACTAATGGTGATTTTAATGAAAATATACATGAAAAGGTTAATGAACAGGCAAAAACAGATAAACTCATGTCTAATAAAAAGAAAGGAAAAAGGAAGTTTATGGAACTTTTCCAGTGGTTGCTATGCCATCCACTCCAAATTATGATTTATTATCTTTTGAACCAGTATCTGCACTGCCTAAGGTATCTACTGATCCATTTTTTACAACATTTGATGACCCTCCAAAAGTTTCTGTTTTTGTGCCAACACCATCCTCCTCAGTTACGAAAAGTATAGCACAGGGAAGTAGAGAGGGAGATTCAGAGGCTATGCAACTCTTTTCTACTTTTCCAGTACCAGTAACTCAAATTCCAGTAGATGCTGACAATCCCCAAGGGGGTGTACAGTATGAGCATGCTCCTATTTCTTTTAAAACTATCAAAGAATTAAAACAAGCATGCACTCAATATGGTGTAAATTCTCCCTATACTCAAGGATTGATGCAAGGAATGGCACAAGCAGACAGTCCCTGGGACTGGAATTTTTTAGCTTGAGCTGTTCTTAGTCCAGCAGAATTTTTACAATTTAAAACTTGGTGCAGTTGATAAAGCTAATATTGTAGCACGATGAAATCAACAGCAAAATCCACCACTGCCTATTACTGCTGAACAAATATTAGGAATATATCAATGGGCTGGAATTCCTTGCCAAGCTCAATATGATGATATTGCCATTGTACAAGTTCGATTGTGCTGCCTAGCTGCCTGGCGATGAATCTCCACCCCTGGACAAGCTGTACAATCATTTTCAAAAATTGTTCAAGGAAATACTGAACCCTATGTTGAATTTGTAGCAAGGCTGGCAGATGTAATCAACAAGACAGTAATTCAGCCTGACCTTAAAGAAATGCTTATTTTGATGTTGGCTTTTGATAATGCTAACAGTGAGTGTAAAAAGGCTTTGTGTCCAATAAAGGCAAATGGAGGTACTTTACAGGATTATATAAGGGTATGCCAAGACATTGGGTCTAATACATATAACATGAACCTTCTTGCAGCAGCTATAAAGGGACATAGACCTATGATTAACAATTTAAATTTCTTTAAATGTGGGAAACCAGGTCACATGAAAAAAGATTGCCAAGCCAAAACTGGTGTGAGAGCTCCATCCAGCAGCAATAATAGATCAATACCAACTCCTGTATGTCCTATATGCCAGAAGGGGTTACACTGGGCCAAGGAATGCCATTCTAAATATCATAAAAATGGCAGTCTCATTAATAAGTCGGGAAACTTCCAAGCGGTCCTCGCTCAAGGCCCTCAGACAAACAATATGAGCACATTTCCCAACGTAGCTCAAATCTACCCAGTCAGCAACTGAGCAGCTTACTCTGGCCTATAACAGAACTAACTGCCTTGTCGATCTTCCCTCAGCTGAAACTAAGTTTATTATGCCTTCACTGGGTATACAAAAAATGACAGGAATTAAAGGGTCTATCCCAGAAAACAATGCAGGTTTCATTATTGGCAGTAGCAGTCTTATGACCCAAGGTGTTTTAGTGCAAACCGGGATCATTAACTCCAATTTTGATGGAGAAATTTGTTTATTGGTACAAACTTTAACTCCCTATCAAATTGAATCAGGAGATAGCATAGTTCAACTTCTTTTGTTACTGTATCGTAAACCTCCTTTAAAATGTGCAGAGGAATTTGGTTCCATCGGGTGTAAAGTTTCTTGGCAAACAGCAATTGGAGATGAAAGGCCTGAAATTACCATAAAAATAATTGGAAAGATATTTTTAGGATTGGTGAATACCGGGGCTGATGTCTCTATTACTGCTAAACGACATTGGCCACAAGCTTGGACTTTGCAAAAGGTGCCTACAGTTTTCACTAGCATTGGAACAATGACAGATGTTTACCAGAGTACTCAGATATTTAAGGTAGAAGGTCCGGAAGGACAAGAGGCTGCTCTGCAAACTTATGTTGCAGATGTAGGACTTAATTTATGGGGAAGAGATTTATTACACCAATGGGGAGCTTATTTGAATATTCCTCACGTTTCTGATACAGCTAAACATCTTATTGCTCACATGCAATATGCTCCCCCTTCCCGACCTGAATCGCGACTTACTGGAGACTACCGTGGCCTAGGATATTCAAATTTAGAGTAGGGGCTACTGTTACAAAGGGCTTCGCATTGCCTTTAAAATGGCTGACAAACAAGCCTATCTGGGTAGAACAGTGGCCCCTTCCAAAAGAAAAATTGGAAGCCCTGAAAAAATTAGTGCAAGAGCAGGTAATAGGGCATATTGAGCCCTCTACTAGTCCGTGGAATTCTCCAGTTTTGTAATTAAAAAGAAATCTGGTAAATGGCGCATGTTAACTGATTTGCATGAAATTAACAAAGTTATTCAACCTATGGGGTCTTTACAGCTTGGTTTGCCATCCCCAACTATGATCCCACAAAATTGGCATATTATTATTATTGACTTAAAAGATTGTTTCTTTACTATTCCTCTTAATCCAAATGATAGAGAAAAATTTGCATTTACTATTCCTTCTATTAATCATTCAGCTCCTACTGAACAATATCAGTGGAAAGTTTTACCTCAGGGAATGATGAACAGTCCTACATTATGTCAATCCTTTGTTCACATTCCATTACAATTTCCTAAGGCTATAATTATTCATTATATGGATGATATTCTTTTTGCCACTGAGCAATCTTCTGAGCTGAAACAACTACTTTCAGCTGGCTAAAGAAGTTTTTCCTCAACATGGGTTGCAAATACCAGAAGAAAAATTTCAAAAACAGGTTCCTTTTCAATATTTAGGTCATACTATTATTAGAAATATTATAACTCCACAAAAGGTCCAGTTTCAAACTGATAATTTACATACTTTAAATGATTTTCAAAAATTATTGGGTGATATTAATTGGGTATGGCCTACTTTAAGAATTCCAACTTATGCTTTAACTAATCTTTTCAATACCCTAACAGGAGACCCTGACTTAAATAGTCCTCGCATTTTAAGCCCAGAAGCAAAAGAGGAGTTAAAATGGCTGGAAAAAAGAGTGCAAAATAGCCAACTAACAAGGATAAATGTAAATCTTCCAATTTCTCTTTTAATATTTCCATCTTGCCATTCCCCTACTGGGATACTTTGGCAAGAGGAGGGCATAATAGAATGGGTATTCCTACCCAATAAAGATACAAAAAAACTTCATACTTATCCTGAAAAAATCTTAGCAATATATCAAAAGGCCGTATTTGCCTGAGACAGCTTATGGCTAGAGATCCTGATAAAATCATACTAGACCTTACAAAGCAGGAGCTTTCTCAGCTCTAGCAGTTCAGTAACTCTTGGCAAGTGGCCTTAGCAGATTTTATTGGAACAATTGACAATCACTTCCCAAATTGAAAATTTTTACAGTTTTTAAAACGTACTTCATGGATTCTTCCTAAGGTTGTCAAACAACAACCACTCTCTGCTGCGCCAACTTACTACACTGATGGCAGCAGTAATGGAAATGCAGGCTTTTTAGGCCCAACTACAAGATCTTGGAAAACACCTTATTCATCTGCCCAAAAGGTAGAACTTATGGCTGTTATTCAAATGATAACTGATGTTTCTGAACCTTTAAATATTGTGTCTGATTCTGCTTATGTTTGTCACATTGTTTGTCATACAGAAACAGCTCAAATAACTCCAGCTTCTGAAATAGAAGTTCTTTTCCTACAATTACAAAAAACTGTTTGTGAACAATCTAATCCAATCTACATTACTCATATTTGTTACCATTCTCAACTTCCTGGCCCTATGGCTTCACAAAATGATTTAGTAGATAACCTTATTGCTCATACAGAATCTGCTGCTGATTATCATAAACTTACACATCCTAATTCTTCTAGCTTACATCATAAATATCCCCACTTAACAGTAAAAGAAAGTAAGAGGATTGTTAGACAATGTCCTACTTGTGGGCCCATAAATGCCCCCACTTTCTCTCCAGGAACTAATCTCCGTGAAGAACATCCTAATGAAATTTGGCAAATGGATGTTACACATGTGCCCTCTTTTGGCTGCCTTCAGTATGTGCATGTGACAGTGGACACATATTCTAATTTTAATTGGGCAACTGCTCAAGCTGGTGAAAAAGCCTCACATGTATGTTCTCATTTATTACATTGTTTTGCTGTAATGGGCCTGCCAGCACAGCTAAAAACTGATAATGGGCCTGCCTATCTTAGTCAATCTTTCAAAAAATTTTGCGGTGACTGAAATATTAAACATGTTACAGGAATTCCATATAACCCCCAAGGACAAGCGATAGTAGAAAAAAACGATCACTTATTAGAATTAATGATGGAGGAGAATCTGCTAAAGACAAACTATCTAAAGCATAGCTTACCTTAAATTTTCTTAATAGACAACAAATTTCTAATACCACAGCAGCAGAAAGACATTGGGAGGTTAAAAAAAATAATGAAAATGAAAAATGTGGACAACCAATATATTGGAAAAATGAAAGAACCAATAAATGGGAAAAAAGAGAGGTAAAATTTGGGGCCCAAGTTTTTGCTCTTATTACAGAAACAGGAGAAGAGCAGTGGATCCCCTCCAGAAGAATCAAGCCTAGAGTTGAAGATGCTGCCAAGACTTAAACTATGGACATGGTGGTTTTACATTGGATTAATTATAGGTAAAGTATTAGGTCAAGGTAAGATATCACATCATAATTACACTTATTGGGCATACATAACCAACCCACCTCTTCTAGAGCTGTTAACTTGGAGCGATGAGTCTTACCCAATTTATCTTAATCAATCTCACCATTTTCCAGGACCTATAAATATATGACTACCCTTAAAGCCAAAAGAAGAAGGGAAACTTATAGAAAATTTAATTTTACCTTTTATAGACTGCCCTATTTGTATTGGATATGGTTCTGTATGCATGCAACCTAAAAATCACAGTATAGTTTTAACAGAGAAAAATCAACTCAAATTTATGTTCTCATTTTCCCTTCTTTACCATATAAACCAGAAAATATGGTAAATCTCACATGTCACTCTCACAACAGACTACTTAATGACAAATGGTATATTTGTCATGGGCTTACAGAAGTTGTGTTGTTTAATGATTCCTATGGAATTGTAAAGGATCAGGCCCTTATAGGGATACTGAAACCTATTAAAAACACAACCATATCTTGGTTCATTGATAATTCAACCATAATTACTAATGACAGTAATCCTTATTTCTGGAATTTTGGTAATACAGCATTTACTAACAGCTCAATAATTTGGAAAAATCAAGGAAGATATATCCCAGAACCATGGGACACTAAACTTAACTCAAAGTTATTTGTGGAAATTATTTTTGGGAACTGGCCCAATTTTTGAATGGCAAGGCAACAAAACTAATAGTACTATTTTAAAAAGAAAATCAACTCAATTTCTTACAGTATGTGTACGAAATCCTATAGTTTTATCATTGGAAAAGTAATTTTTGTTGAAAGGAACATTAGTTGCTCCAATTGCTCCTTATTTACATGTCTTAAGAATTCATACTTGCAGGAAAATCAAACTTTTTATACCAAGAAAAAGAAAAGGACTATGGTTCCACCGGTTCGGATGACCAGACATTGGCAGCAGTCTCCAGAATCCCAGTTGCTGTGGCATTTCCTCGACCATTATTTTAAAAGAACTAGAAGACTGATTGGACTTTTAATAGCAAGAATTTTGGGACTGATTGGTATCATAACCACTGCAGCTGTCACTGGCACAGCCCTGCATCAAGGAGTCCAGAATCAACAATATGTTAAGAACTGGCATAAAAATGCAAGTGAGATGTGGCATAGACAGTCTTACATTGATATGGAACTGAATAATCATATGAATGATCTTGAAACAACTATTATACATTTGGATAATCAAATTTATAATTTAAACGTGTTAAGAGCTCTTAAATGTGATTGGAATGAAAGTTCTTTTTGTATTACTCCTTTGGCTTATAATAATAGTGAACATGATTAGAAGGAAGTGAAAAATCATTTAACTGGATATAAGCATAATATTTCTTTAGATATTTTAGAATTGCAAAAGAAGGCATTGAGCTTGTCTCAAAACAAATTGAAAGAAACCGCTGGTGCAGAATTTTGGAATGACTTGTCTAAAAATTTAAATACTATCAATCTGTTTCACTGGTGGAAACAGAAAACAGTTCAAATATCATTTTGGATTGGATTAGGAATTATTGTTATATGTGTTTTAATTGTTTGTATTGTCAAGGGTAGAGTAATAACATATATCCATAGAAAAAATGAAGAATTAGACCAGATAAATGCATTTATGTTAAGAAACTTGGCCATGAAAAACTAATTTTGCATTATTTAGTAGAAAGATTCTACTAATAACCCCTTGATCTTAATACTAATTATCTGCACAAAAAATATTCATTTAAGGAACCTGAAGAAGCATAAATATTAATGAAATTGCCTTCCATGTAAGAGCTCAAAAGCTTGACTGGTAGTCAATGACGGGTAAGATTCTCAGAGGAGGACAACCTAAGGCAGGCACAGTCACAAGAGCCTATGGAAGAAGACAAGTGTGACAGGAGGTCACCTTGTATCAGCTTATATAATGGTTCCTATGATCTTCACTGAAAAGAATTATTAACTAATAAAAAAGGGGGAAATGATGGAGTTTCAATTAAAGGCCATGACTACTGACAGAAAGCAAGTCACCTTGGAATGTAATAAACAAGCTCTCCAGTCTCATGCTAATAGGAGCTGGGTGGGGAAACATCCTGAGACAATGGCTGTGAATTGCAGAAATGTAAAAGTGCTGAGTCACTGACCTTTAAGACTTGTTAATTTCAACCTTTAAGACTTGTTGATTTCAGCAAAATGTAACTGTCAAGTATCTATTACCCTTGCACATGCTGACACGTATTTTCTTTGTTCTAAAGCCAAATAAAAGCCACACTTTGTGAGGTGGCTGGGCTCTTCTTTCCATATCGGATGGAGAGTCCCCTGATCCCAGTTTTTCTTCCCTTTGTCTTATTCTTTCTTTCTCATCCGCGGCACCGTTTTCACTGATCCAGTTCCTGAATGCCAACAGTAGTGGAAACTTGAGAGGCCTTGTAACCTGGCTTGGACAAATGTAAATTCTCTGCCTAGATAGATTTTAATAGTCATCCCATGGAGCATTTATTATAGCTTTGTATATGGAACAAAGATACTTTACAAGTCAGTGTGTATCACTGGACTTGTACTAAAAAATAATATGGTCCTCTGGTCAAGTCATTGAACAATAGACACAGGTTGTACTAAATTTTGCTCAATGCTAAAATTGCATAGTGTCTGCTTGTGGACATTGCATTTGAAGAGAGCAGCTACATTAGGTTATGTTCTGAGCAGAAAGAGAAGGATAGTGAGAAAACTAGTATGACCTATTTTCCCATTTTTCCAGGGAATGAGGGGGCTCCCAGTATGTGGGAATTTTCATTGCTAAATCTGGAAATGTTCCAGACAGACCAAGACAAGTTAGATACCCTAGAGAGAACATGAATCCATTTTGTAGAACTATTAATGGAATTTGTGTATGTTTATTCTAAAGAAGACATTTGATAAAGCCATAATAAATTCTGCATATATTTAAAGACTTCTATCATCTTTTACTGTTTAGATAAGTATCAATAGGTAAAGTTACAAGTAAATAGATTTACAATCATATTTGCCTGAAGAAGGAATGGGGTGGATCAGGAAGTAACCTTAATGAAAATCCTCACATAATGGGAAGCATTCAATATAATATGCAGAGAGGATTCAAATTTTTGATGAAGGAGAAGAGGTTTGGATTATATGGCCTTTATAGTTTCTTCCACTTCCATGTTTTGAATATCTTGATACCTTTAGGAGCATAGAATATTTTTATTTAAGTAAGGCAACCAATATTAGTTTGAAATCACGTTAATTATTTTAAAAGTAATAGAAGAATTTTGAAATAGCAAAATAAGGGGAACCATTGGGCAGGGAAGAAACCAAAATTAATCTGGGGTTAGGGAAACAAGTAATGTAAGCTGCCAAGTCACTTTTGAAGCAGCTTTGGATAAGAGATCAGCCATGGATGAAGAAAGACCATTTTAAAAAAGAATGAGAAACAGTCTCTGAGGTTAGTGAAATAATTCAAGCAATAAATTCTTATATATTTACCAAAGGGATGACGAAAAATATGCCTACTTTTCTGTGTCTCAGGAAAAGTGTTCCAGTCACCAGGGTGACTGAAATGCCTAGTATCCAGGACAAGATCAATGACAAGTTTTTTTTTAAATTACTGAACAATAATTTTATTTTGATACAGTAAGTCAGCTGATATTTTATCAAAAACAACACTGATGCATCACTGTACTGAAGAGGGACAGTTAAGTATTCCACACAAAGTGGTCTGATGTTATTAAGAACTACTTAATATTTACAAAGTGGGGTGACTTGGAGTTATGTATCACAGAAAAAAATATTCTTTCTGTTTCTTTTTTATTATTAATTTTTTAGAGAAGATTTAGATTACATAAATGGTACATCAAAAAATAAGGGATTCTCATATACTTCACCCTTACCCTACCAAACTTTTCCCTATTAACATCTTCCATTAGTGTGGAACATTTGTTAGAAATGATGAACACATATTCAAACACTACTACTAACCATTGTCTATAGTTTACATTATGGTTTACAATTTGCACCACACAATTTTATAGGTTTTGACAAAATGTGTAATGGCCTGTACCTGTCATTGCAATATCATGCAGAACAATTCCAATGTCCCAAAATTGTCCCATATTACAACTATTCTTCCCTTTCCTTTCTCACAGAACCTCTGGTGACCACTGCCTTCATATAAATGTTACAGATTTTTCCGTTATTAGAATAAGTCTACTTTAGTCAGTAATTGCATTCCCCTTTTGTGTTTGTTCATTCCTCAATCTTGAGGATTTGGGGATGGTGGTACTCACTCTGCTTCCTAGTGAGAGGGGGCTTATATCTTATGGGGAATATGGGTGTAACTGCCATGCCTGCAGTTGTAGATACTCTCTGATTTTGGGGGGATGAACATTATCCATCATCAACATTTTGTTAGTTTTCTGGGTTGATTCCAATGAATTGGAGGTTAAGTATTGGCTGCAACTCTATTGAGATTAATGGTTCAACTGGCATACGAACATTTGGAAGATTTAAGTCTCTGGGACACATATTTAATGGGTATAGTGCTAATTATAGGTTCAAATAAAAGAAACATAGGAACCATGTCTAGGAAGGTAATAAAGAAGTCCACTTCCAATACTTTGGGAGTATAGATTATTACATATTCCAAGATAAGGCCTACCAATAGGATGCTGAATTCCTGGGGTTGTCTGCCCTGCTTATAGTGTCCAGATGTCTCTAGAGCTCTCACGAGCACCCTACCTGATGCACTGTTTACTGTGGCAGTCAGTGATATCATCCTTATGATATGCATCAGCATAACCTCTAGAAAAACCTCCCAACTCACTTTGAAATCTCTTAGCTATAAAAACTCATTTGTACTTAATATTTCCCCTTTTATATCAAGGTCATTTTCCAAATGCATTGCTAGCTATCACTTGATAATAAACTCTCAGAGCCAGGGAGTCTCATCCCTGGGAGTCATGTCTCATGCTGGGGGGAAGGTACTGAGTTTATATGCTGAGTTGGTTTAGAGATAGTCCACATTAGAGCAACAAAGAAGGTTTCAGGTAGTAACTCTTAGACAATATATAATACCAAGCTAAGTTTCAATTTCACAAGAACAAGGTTCATACGTACAAACATCAATATCAAAGGCCTGGAGTATTGGTCTGTCTTTCTTTGCTAGGCACTTGCCATATACTCTAAGAACTCTTGTCACTCTATTAGATAATGTAATAAGACCGCCCAGGATGGGAATTCAAAGTTCTTTCAGTTATTGTGTAGGTTTCCATCCCCTGAAACAACATCCCATGACAACTTGAACACATTCATATTCCATAGAGGCATGCCCCAGGTGCACCCCATCCCCACACATACCCCCACCACCAACACCCTGCACCACTGATCCTCCCATCCACAGTTGTGACTCTTCTGCATTCCAAAACCTCCCCAAAAAGAAAGCCTAAAATAAAAAATACATATATAAAATTTTTTTATTGTGTCTAAAAAAAAAAGTGTTCAAGTCACCAGGGTGACTGAAATGCCTAGTATCAGAACAAGATCAATGGAAAGTTTTAACGTTGTTTGTCCTACCTAAATTTCTGTATCATCTAAGAGAGAAAGCTTAAGCCTTTTCTTTGACTCATTGCATTTGGGTTAAATAACACCAGAAACTAGCAAGATTGTAGTCATTGTCATGCCTGAAGTAATTTCACCTCTCTGGGATCAGTTTTAGTGCCAATAGTGTAGAACAGCTTTTCACAAGATCGAATGAAATGGAATTGGCTGCACTCCAGATTCTAAGGCACAATACAAACCTGGATTTCTTTTTTAAAAATCCTTACTTGCATAATACTGTCTACTTGTAATTTGCAATACTCTCCTACCCCTATTTCCCTATCTGTATTAAGGATAAGTTTTGTTTTCAAAATATCCAGAGCATAAGTATAAACTGCAATCTGCTTCCAATAAAGTTACAAAAAGATAATGAAAGTTCAACATACTAGATTCCCACTGGATGCATAGTTCTGTACTAATTATTGTGGGGCACAAAAGAAAGAATAGGTACATCCCCTGATTTCAATGATCTTACAGTTAATGATGCAAGACAGGACAAAAATATTCAAATTTCATAAACATTAATTGAGCATTCACTAAGGGCATAGAAAGTTTTACTTAGTTGTCTTAAAGTAGATATTTTCAACATTTCACAGGTGAAGAAATGTGAATTGCTCATATGGTGACCATATGTTTCTTTTTAACTGGGCCAGTTCCAGTGTGTTGCCACCTGTTGTCTTGGTACAATTTTTAACAGCAAACTGTTTCACTCTCAAAATTTCCCAGTTTTGTTTAGAAAGTATTTGATCACCCATATTATCACAGTAGATGACAGACCTGAAACTAGAATAATTGTCTGCTGATTTTTGTGCTCTTTCGAACATGGTCTTAAATGGATATTATATAATAGGAATATTACAGAAATCACTTGCTGTATTCTGAAACCCACTGTTAGCATTGCCAATTACAATTATTCATTCATTTTCATGTAAGAACTCTTTTCACTTTGTGTTTCATGTTGTCTTTCCGGTCATTCTCATCTGTTCTCTCCCACCAGCATCATGGTCCTTACCACATTTCAACCAAGGATCACAAATATTCAAAATGTACATTGTTGTTCAATATGTGCATTACTCTAGCCTCAGGCTATCTTGACCTTCTTAAATTAAAATGCATCTACTTGGGACATCCATGGCCATCTATTGGACCCCAAATCATTACCAGGACCTGTTCTTCCTGTGAAAATTAAAACTCAAATACCCACTCATACAGCAAAACTTCATTTTATTCCAGCTTTCATGCCCTCATTCCTGCCACAACAACTTTCTTCAATCTCCATAGTTACTTGCAGTTGTGTTGACCCCATGTTTTCTGCCACATAATCAAACTACATTTTTAATGTATCATTTATATAATGTAAGTATGTTTAAAAAAGAAAAAAGAAAAGTCATTCAATAGAAACAATTGATGATCCATGTATTGGAGTTATCATATACTGACTTATAAATAACATATGTTGAATATCTTATGAAGTATAGACAAAAATATATATATATTTTCACATAGAAATGGACTCAATAAAAGTAATTAAATGGAAATCTTATAAATAAAAATAAAATCAATCAATTAATGATATAATATTTAGGTTTAATAGCATATCAGATTAGAATCGATGAATAGACTACTAGAAGATGAGTCAGAAGAAGAAAATATACTGAATGAAGTACAGAGAAGAAAAAGAAAGAAAATATAAAAGTTCTATTATATATGCAACTGGAGTCTATGAATAAAAGAATAGATCTGAAGTAATAGTTAGCGTAATACCAGTCAGTAATTTTCCAAAAGTGATGAATACTATCAATCACTAGTAAGAAACCTATGAATGCCAAGCAGGATATCTGTATAAAGAAAACTACCCTGAAAGACATCATGATGGAACTTCTGAAAACCAGAGAAAGAATCTTAAAATCAGCCAAATGAATAAGAAATGACCCATTATCTTCAAAAAAGCACCAATAAAAATAGCTGAATTTTTGGCAGTAAATACTATGCAAGTAAAAAACAGAAGATGTTCTTTAAAGGGTTCAGAGTATATAAATGCAAACCCAGAATTCAATTTAAAGTGAAAATATCCTTAATGCAGGAAGGCAAAAGAAAGACATATTCAGACACACAAAAGTTGAAGGAATTAATTACTAACAAATTCACACTAAAGTATATAATAAAATGAAATTTTTATGAGAAGGAAAAGATAGAAATGCAGGAATGCAATAAAGAATGAAGAACACCTGAAAGGGTAAATTCCATTGGGTATTGACCATTTCAAGTAACAATAATGATGAATTGTGTGGCTTTAAAAGGTGTAGAATCAAAATTCTTGGCAAAAATAATGAGAGGAGAGTGAATAAATTAGTAAAATGTCTTTGTTTGGTTTGGGAAATACTAAAAGCACTGACTTCTATTATACTTTAATTCGACAAGGTTACCTGCTGTAATCCTTAAAGTAGCCATTAAATAACACAAAAAAATAATGTTTTATTAAAAAGATAAATCAAATGCTAGAAAACAAAACAAAAAAAAACAAAAAAAAATCCACTTGGCTGATCCAAGAGAATCCAAGGAAAGAGAGAGAGGAGCATACAAAAAATAGGTCATAAAGAAGTACATGGTAAATTAATAGATTAAAACTCACATATATTAGTAATTGCAATAAATGAAAATGATTAAATATTCTAAATAAAAGACAAATGTTGTCAGACTAAATATGAAAATAATTTCTACACACATTCCGCTAACCAGAGACATACTTTAAATATGAGTAAACATAAAATTTGAAATAAAAGGATGGAAAAATATACCATGGATAGATAACCCAAAGGAATCTAATGTAACTATGCTAATGTCAGGTATTTTATGAAAAGAAAAGCAGGGAAGGAGATAAGGCAAATTTCATAACGATAAAATATCAGCTCAAAAGGAAGGAATAAGAAGTCTAAATCTTCATGTGCCCAATAATAAATCTTTAATAAAATAGCACAAAGGAAAAATATATAAATTCACAACAGACAAGGAAATATTAACACACCTCTCTCACTACCTGACAAAATAAGCAGACAAAATTTAGTAAGTATATAGTAGAGATGAACAAACTGTCTTAGTTTGGCCTTTCCTCAGAGTGGATCTGGAGACAAGAATTTAAATGCTGGGAGGTCCAGTAAATGCCAGAAGGGGCTTGGAGAATTATAACAAGAAATGAAAGCCAGCTACCGAAAAGGAAAGCTGCGTACTGTTATAGGTGATGGCACTTATTCTTGTAGGAATCTCTGGGGAAAGTAAAAAAAATTCCTCAGTATTATCCTAACAAAGAAGTAATAGACTAGGAGTCTATACACCGCCTCCCATGAGTCATTACTTGAGGAGTGTTCCCTGGGGATATAAAATCTTCCATTCTTCTAGCCTACATGTACACATGGGCAATGTGTCCTTTCACCTTTCTGGGAAAAGCCCTTAGGCACAAAATTGCAGTCACTGGCAATCTGAAGTAAGCCAAAGTACAAGGTTATGTCCCAGGGTTATGAGTGAGGCAGTGACAGCATGCTACAACAATTAATATAAAAGATCTAACTGACATTTAAAGAATACAGAACTGAAAAGAATGTAGTGTATGCATAATTTCTAAGTATACATGGAATATTTACAAAAATAGACCATATTCTATAAACTAAGTTTCAACAAAGTTTTATTATAAAAATCATAATGAATATATGCTTTGACCACAGTGAAATTAAGATAGAATTTTAAATTTTTGTATTTTTTTCTTTATAACAGAAGTTCTGGGTTTACAAAACAACCATGCATAAAATGCAGGATTCTATTATTAACAACTGCATCATTGTGGAACATTTGTTAAAAATTTATGTTAGTACATTTTAATAATTGTACTATTAACCATAGACCATGGTTTAAGTTAGAGTTCACTCTTTGTAGCATGTAGTTCCATGGATTTATTTTATTTTTATTCTGTTACTATATATGTAATATAATATTCCCCACTCTAGCCACATTCAGACATATTCCAGTGTTGTTAATAACATCCATAATGCTGTGCTACCATCACCAAAACATTCACATCGCTCCAAATAGGAATGCTGTTCATTTCAAGCTCCAATTTCCCATTCCCTATCCCATCCCATTACCTACTAATCTTTACTCTACATTATGACTATATGATTTTACCTATGCAAAATATTTCAAATCAGTGAGATCATACAATATTTATCCTTTTGTGTTGGCTTATACAATAACATGGATGAAACTTGAAGAAAATGATGTCTTCAGGGTTCATCCATGTTATTATATGTATAAGGGCTTCAATACTTTTTATAGCTGAATAAATATTCTATTGTATGTATATATCACATTTCATTTATCCATTCATTGGCTGATGGACATTTGGGTTGCTTCCATGTTGTGGAAATTGTGAATAATGCCACTATGAACATCAGTGTGCAAATATCTGTTCTAGTTCCTGCTTTCAATTCTTTTGGCTATATACTTAGTGGGATTGCCATGTCATATGGTAGTTCTATATTCAGCTTTCAGAGAAACTGCCAAACTGCTCCACAGTGGCTGCACCATTTTACATTGCCACAAGCAATGGATGAGTGTTCCTATTTTTCTGTATCCTCTTTAACACTTATTTTCCATTTTTTAAATAGTAGCCATTCTAATGTGTATAAAATGGTATGGCATTGTGGTTTTGAGTTGCATTTCCCTGATAGTAATGATGTTGAACATCTTCTCATTTTCTTTCTGGCCATTTGTATATCTTATTTGGAGAGATACCTAATCAAGTATTTTGTCCATTTTTTAAATTGTGTTGTTTGATTTTTTTTGTTGTTAAGTTGCGGGATTTCTTTAAATATTCTGAACATTAAACTTTTATAAAATATGTGGTTTCAGAAAAATTTCTCCTATTGTGTAGGTTGTCCTTTTATTTTTATGATAAATTCCTTTAAGGCACAAATGTTTTTAATTTTAATGAGGTCCTATTTTTCTATTTTTAATTCTGTTGCTTGTACTTTAGGTGTAAAGTCTATGGAACTAATGCTTAACCCAATCTCCTGAACAGACTTCTCTTCATTTTCTTCTAGATTTTTGATATTTCTAACCCCTATATTTAGGTCTTTGATACATTTTGAGGGGATTTTTGTATAAGATATGAGGTTGGGGTCCTCCCTTTTTGTTGGAAATGGTAATCCAGTTTTCATAGCACCAATATTTGAAGAGACTATTCTTTCTCAATTGAGTGTCCTTTGCCACCTTGTCAAAAATCAGTTGGTCAAAAATGTGAGGGTTGATTTCTGAGTCTGAATTTGATTCCATTGGGCTGTATGTCTGTACTTGTTCAGGTACCATCTGTTTGATTCCTTTGGCTTTGTAAAAAGTTTTAAGATCAGGAAGTGTATGTTCTCAACTTAATTCTTCTTTTTCAAGATGTCTTTAGCTCTTCAGGACCCTTTACCTTCCACACAAACTTGATGATTGGCTTTTCCATTTCTTCAAGGAAGGTTGTTTGAGTTTTTATTGAGATTGCATTGAATCTATAAATTGGGTAGGATTGATATCTTAACCCATGAACACGGATTGCACTTCCATATATTTAGGTCTATGATTCTTTTTGCAGTGTTTTATAGTTTTCCGTGTACAAGTCCTTTACATCATTGGTTCGACTTATTCCTACAAGTTTGATTCATTTAGTTTCTGTTGTGAATGGAATATTTTTCTTGATTTCTTCCTCTGATAGTTCAATGCATGTGTATATACATAATAACAATTTTTGGGTATTGATCTTGTAACCCACCAACTTGCTGAGTTGGTTTATTAGCTTTAGGAGCTTTCTTGTGGGCTTTTCAGGATTTTCTGTATATAGGATCATGTCATTTGGAAAGAGGGAAAGTTTTACTTCTTCCTTTCCAATTTGGATGTCTTTTATTTATCTTTCTTGTCTAATTGCTCTGGTGATAACTTACAAATCAATGTTCAATAAACGCAGTTACAGAGGGCACCCTTGTCTTTTTTTTTTTTTTTTTTTTTTTGCACCCTTGTCTTAATCCTAATCATAGAGGGAAATCTTTCACTCTTTGACCATTAAATAGGCTGTAGTTGTAGGCTTTACATACATGCCCTCTATCATAATGAGGAAGTTTCCTTCTATTCCTACTGTTCCAAGTATTTTTAAGAAGAGGTCCTGGATTTTGTCAAATGCCTTTTCTGCATCAATTGAGATGATCATATGTTTGGTTTTTTTAATTCATTTCTTTCATTGTGTTAATGTGGGGTAGTACATTAATTTATCTTATCATGTTGGACCCATTTTTCATAACAGGGATAACCCATTTGATCATGGCTTATAATTCTTTAATGGGCTGTTGGATTCTGTTTGATAGTATTTTGCTGAGGAATATTGCATTTATATTCATAAGAATTATTGTACTATAGTTTTCTTTTCTTGTGGTACCTTTATCTGGCTTTGGCATAGAGGTGATGTTGGCCTCATTAAATGTGTTTGGGAGTTTTCCCTCCTCTTAAAATTTTTGGAAGAATTTGAGCACAATTGGAGTTAAGTCACCTTGTAATGTTAGATATAATTCCCCTTTACCACCATCTGGTCCTTGGCTTATCTTTTTTTGGAGGTTTTTGTTCACTAATTAAAACTCATTACTAGTATTGGTTTCTTGATATCTTTTATTCATAAATAGAAAATGTGCTTATTAAATTTCTTAGACACTGGGGGAACATGCAGAAGAAAATGTCAATGTACATAAAAGATAACATTTCTTATGGTGATGAAAGATAAAATGAAAAGTTTTTAATTATTTTATATTTTTCTTCATTAATTTTGTATTTTGTTTTTAAATTATTATTAATTAATGTATTATTATTATTTGTATGTTTTTTGGCTTTGTTTTGGGGGAGGTTTCGAATTGCAGAAGGATCACAACTTTGGCAAGGAAGATCATTGGTGCAGAGTGTCAGTGATGGGAGGATGTATGAGAAGGGGTGCACCTGGGGGCAAACATTTATGGAATATGAATATGTTCGAGTGTTCATGGAGTGTTGTCTCTGTGGGTGGAGACCCACACAATAACCGAAAGAATATTTAATTCCCATTATGGGAAGTTCTGCTACATTCTCTAATAGAGTGGCAAGAATCCCTAGAGTGCATGGTCAGCGCCTAGTGAAGGAGGACAGGCCATTATGCCAGGCCTTGATATTGATGGTTGAACTTATGAACATTGTTCTTGTGAAATTGAAACTTAGATTATTATTATATATTTCTTAAGAGTTACTTCCTGAAAGCCTCCTTGTTACTCAAATGTAGCCTCTCTCTAAGCCAATCTCAGCATACAAATGCACTACCCTCTCCTTGGAGTGGGATATGGCTCCTGGATATGAGCCTCCCTGGCACCAAGGGATTATAACCAAGTGCCAACTAGCAATGCATTTGGAAAAAGACCTTGATCAAAGGGGGAAATATTAAATACAAATGAGTTTTTCTGACTAAGAGATTTCAAAGTGTATTAGACAGCCAAGGGGGTGCTGATGGAAAGTACCAGAAATAATTTGATCTTATAAAACTGTAGCTTACAGTTACAAGACCCTAAAGAGTCCAACTCAAGGTACCATAAGAGATATTTTCTCACCCAAGTCTGTTGCCACATGTTGAAGAAAGATGGTTGCTGCTCTCTGCAAGGGTTCAGCCTTCCTTTTCCTCTTAAGGTTCCATAGGCCTAGCTTCTTCTGATTTCAGCTGTAGACTGGAGGGCTCATTTCTTTCCAGGCCTTCTTCTCAGTCCAGGGCTCTGGTCTCTTCAGCTGCAAATTATCAGGCAAATGGCTCATCTCTCCCCAGGGCTCCAGGATCAAAACTAACAATGTTCTCTCTTCTTCTGTATCTTCTGTGTATCTTCTTGAGTGAGTGCCCATTTATATAGCCCACCAAGTGGGCAGACACTCAACCCTGAGTCATGCCCTACCAACGTGGTTGATTCAGAGCCCTACTCTTAACATAATTTAATCAAAGACATATCATCTGAATCCAATACAATCAAAGGATATCACACCCAGTGTAACAGATCAGTTTAAAAACATAATCTCTCTTTTTGGAATTCATAAATAATTTCAAACTGCCGCACAAAGTGAGTCAGAAGGTCATTCCTGAGGTTACACTTATGCACATCTCAGGAAGATCTCATTGACTGCCATAGCAAACAGTGCTCAAGCAGGGGTGCTTCTGAGGGCTCTAAAGACATCTAGACACTATAAGCTTGTCAGAAAATCTCAGGAATTTGGCACCCTATTGGTGGGCCTTACCTTGGAATATATGTTCCCCAATGTAACAGAGTTAGACTCATTTATAATTTCCGTATACATGGCCCTTGTGCCCCTTATATGTATAGCTATAATTAGCACTGTATTAGTTAAACATATGTACCAAAGAATTAAATTTTCAGTCTGTTCATATGTCGGTTGAGTCCTAAATCTCAGCAGTGCTTCAGTACCTACTCTCCATTTCATCAGACTCTCCCAGGACAACTTACAAAATGATGATGAAGTACAATGCCCATCCTTAAAAACAGAGAATATCTACAACTGCAAGCAAGGCAGTTTTATCCATCTGCACCATGAGATCTAAGTGCCCTCTCAATCAGAAACAGAGTGGGCATCACCATCCTAAAATCCTCAGGATTGAGGAATAAATACACATAAAGGTAGAATGCAGCTACAGACTAAAGTAGGCCTATTATTATTCTAGCAATAGAAAGTCTTGTAACATTGATATAAAGGCAGTAGTCACCAGAGGTTCTGAATGGAAGGAAAGGGAAGAATAGGCATAGCATGGGGTTTTGGAGGACATTGCAATTGTTCTGAATGACAATGCAGTGATGGACACAGACCATTATGTATTTGTCAAAACCTATAAAATGTGCAGTGCAAAGTTTAAACTATAATGTAAATTATTGACCATTGTTAGTAGCAATGCTTCAATATGTGTTCATCAACTCTAACAAATAGTTTCCATTTTTATTGTTGAGTTGTGTGATCTCTTTATAAATCATGTATGTTAAACCCTTATCGGATATGTGATTGCCAAATATTTTCTCCCATGGAGTTGGCTGCCTTTTCACCCTTTGTTAAAGTCCTTTGAGGTGCAAAATTGTTTAATTTTGAGGCAGTCCCATTTATCTAATTTTTCTTTTGTTGCTTGTGCTTTGGGTGTAATGATTAGAAACTACCACCTACCAGAAGATCTTCAAGATATTTTCCTATATTTTCTTCTAGGAGTTTTATGGTTGGCACTTTTAAATTTAGGTCCTTGAAACAATTTGAATTAATTTTTGTATAAGATGTTAAATAAGGGTCCTCTTTGTATCTTTTGTATATGACTATCCAGTTCTCCCTGCATCATTTGTTGAATAGAGTGTTCTGGCTCAGTTGGGAGGGCTTAACAGCCTTGTCAAACATCACTTGACTGTAGATGTTAAGGTAAAATTCTGAGTTCTTGATTCTGTTCCCTTGGTCAGTCTCTCTGTCTTTATGCCAGTGACATGCTGTTTTTTACCACTTTAGCAAAGTAATATGCTTTAAATCAGGAAGTGAGTGTCCTCCAATTTTGTTCGTCTTTTTTTTTTTTTTAAGATTTTATTTATTTATTCATCTATCCCCCCACTGCTGCTTGTGCTCGCTGGGTCATTTTTTGCTATTCAGGGCCCCTTACCCTTCCAAATATGTTTGATTATTGGCTTTTCCATTTCTGCAAAGAAGACTGTTGGGATTTTTATTGGGATTGCACTGAATATGTAAATCAGTTAGGATAGAATTGACATCTTAACAATATTTCGTCTTCCAATCCATGAACAAAGAATGTTCTTCCATGTATTTAAGTCTTCCTCAGATACTTTGAGCAATGTTTTGTAGTATTCAGAATACAGGTCGTTTATGTCCTCGGTTAAGTTTATTCCTAAATATTTTATTTTTAATCTTTATTTAAATGGTATATTTTTTTCTGATTTCCTCCTCAGATTACACAACATTAGTGTATATTGTTATTGATTTTTGCATATTAACTCCACTTTGCTGAACTCTACTATTAATTCTAGTAGCTTTGCTGTGGATTTTTCAGCATTTTCTAGATATAGGATCATCTCATCAGTGAATAGTGAAAGCTTTCCTTCTTCCTTTCCTATTTTGGTGTCTTTTTAATATAAATTTAATTTTTTTAAAAGACACTTAGATTACAAAAATGTTACATAAAAAATATAGGGGATTCCCATATGCCCCTCTCCCTAACCTTCCCACTTTTCCCCACATTAACAACATCCTTCATTAGTGGGGTATGTTTGCTACAATTGATGAACACATTTTGGAGCATTGCCACTAAGCGTGGATTAGAGTTTACATTGTATTTACACTCTCTTTTGCCCAATTTTTTAAGTTATGGCAAGATACATTATGGCCTGTATCTGTTATTGCAATGTCAATCAGGACCATTCTCAAGTCCCGAAAATGCTCTAATATTGCACCTGTTTTTCCCTCTCCCTCTCCTCAGAACCTCCAGTGGCCACTGCCTCCACATCAATGATATAAGTTCTTCCATTGATAGAATCACAACAAGTTTATAGTAAAATTCCAGTAACTCTACCCTAGTCCATTGTTCATTACCTAATCTTGAGGATTCTGTGGGATGGTGATGCCCACTCCACCTCTAATTGAGAGAAGGCTTTGAACCCATGGGGCAGATGGATGGGACTATCTTGCTTGCAGTTTCAGACTCTCTCTGTACCTTGGGATGGTTGTTGTCCATCATCATCTGCTTGTTCGTTGTCTTGGGTGAATCCAATGAACTGGAAAAAAAGGTGTTGCAACTCTGTTGAGATTCAGGGCCCAGCTGGCTTATGGACAGTGCAATGATTTAAATCTCTTGGACATAACTAACTATAGATTCAAAGAGAAGGAGCAGAAGAGCCATGTTTAGCGAAACCACAACTAAGTCCAACTGGGTCACACTGGGGAGCAAAAATTCCAAAGTAGGACCCACTGGCAGGGCACCAAACTCCTTAGATGTCTGCCCTGCCTATCATGTCTTGGATGTCTCCACAGCTCTCAGAAGCCCTGCTATTTGAGGTAGTATTTACTTCAGCAATTAATGAGATAGTGCTGAGACGTGCATAATGAAACCTCTAGAATGACCTCCCAACACACTTTGAAGTCTCTTAGCCATATATATTCATTTGTCTCTACCTTTTCCACCTTTTGGTCAAGATCTTTTACTAGTTGCATTGCTGGTTGATGCTTGGTAGTAAACCCTCAGTGCCAGGAAGGCTCATCCCCAGGAATCATGTCCCACACTGGTGGGAATGTAGTGCATTTATGTGCTGAGTTTGGATTAGTGGGAGGCAACATTTGAGCAACAAGGAAAGTATCAGGAGGTAATTCGTAGGCACCTTATAATACTAGCGTAAGTTCAATTTCAAAAGTAAAAGTTCATAATTACAGTCATCAATATCAAGGGCCCATCAATGGACCATCCTTCTTCACTAGTCACTGCCTTTGTACTCAGGATATTCATGCTGATCAATTGGAGGATGTGGCAGACCTCCCAGGATGGAAATATGATATTCTTTAGGTTATTGTGTGACTCTTCACTCACCATGACAATGACCCATGAACACCTGAATACATTAATATGCCTTATAGTATACCCCAGGTGAACATCCTCCCATGTATCCCCCATCAATGATACCCCGCACCAGTTACCCTCCCATCATAGCTGTGACCCTTCTGTGATCCAAAACATTTTCACAAATGAAGCCTACAAAATAACCAAATAAAATTAATGAGAAAATGAAATAATAATGATAGTTTTAAAAATAAGAAATAAAATATAAATTTTTTTATATTTGAATAATAAAAAAGAATGAAAAAATATTTTAAATTTTTTGACATTATGTCTTTTTTTCTAATTTTTTATATATTTTTAAAGATACTTAGATTACATAAATGTTACACAAAAATATAGGGATTCCCATATGCCCCACTCCACATAATTCCCACAAACTCCCACATAAACAGCATCCTTCATTATTGTGCCACATTCATTGCGATTGATAAACGCATCCTGGGGCATTGCCACTGAGCATGGACCATATTTCACATTGTAGTATACACTCTCTCCCACACAATTCTGCAGGTTATGGGAAGATATATAATGGCCTATATCTGCCAGCTTTGGGTTTTGTTTGTTTTCTCTTGTGCTTCCGTATTTTCAATTTCATTTTGCTCTGCTCTAATCTTTGATATTGCCTTTATTCAACTTTTTTGGGGATTAGTTTTTTGTTCTTTTTCTAATTCCTCTACGTGTGCATTAAGGTCTTTGATTTTAGCTCTTTCTTCTTTTTAATGTAGGAATTTATGGTTCTGAATTTCCCTCTCAGAACTGCTTTTGCTGCATCCCATTTTTTTTTCATTGTGTTGCCATTTTCACTTGTTTCAAGGTAGTTATTGATTTATTTTGCTATTTCCTCCTTGACCCACTGATTGTATGAGTGTGTTGTTTAACTTCCATATCTTTGTGTCTAGTCTGTTTTTCTGCCCATTACTGATTTCCAGCTTCATTCCATTGTGGTCAGAGAAATTACTTTCTATAATTTCAATCATTCTGAATTTATTGAGTTTTGTTCTGTGGCCTGGCATGTGGTCTATCCTGGAGAATGATTCCTGTGTGCACAAAAAGAATGTATATCCCACTGTATTTGGGTGTAATGTTCTGTAAATGTCTATTAAGTCCAGATCCTCTGTGTATTATTCAATGTCCCGGTTTCTTTATTTATCCTCTGTTGATATATTCTGCCTAAATGTTGATATTTGTTGTATTAAATTTCTCCACTTAGTTTTTCTGATGCTTGCCTCATGTATTTTGAGGCACTCTGGTTAAGTGCATAAATGTTTATGATTGTTCTTTCTTCTTGATAGATTATCACTTTTATTATATATAATGGCCTTCTTTGTCTCTTACAAGAGTTTTGCATTTAAACTCTATTTTGTCCAATATTAGTATAGCTACTCCTGCTCTTTTCTGATTATTGTTTTTATGTAAAATTGTTTTCCAGCCATTCACTTTCATCATTCTTGCATCCCTGGGTCTAAAGTGATTTTCTTGTAGACCGCATATAGATAGCTCATGTTTCTTTATCCATTCTGCCAGTCTGTGTTTTTTCGTTGGAGAATTTAATCCATTAATATTAACAATGTTATTACTGTCAAGGAAATACTTACATTGGCCATATTGTCTTTAGGTTTAAATATGCTACATTTTGTTTTTATTTCTCTTTTATCTTTTTAGTTATTCTTACACTCTCTTCCAACTTTCTCTCTCTCTCTCCTGATTTTTTCCTTTCAACCTGCAGAACTCCCTTTAGAATTTCTTGAAGGGCATATTCTTATTGGCATCCTCTGTTTTTTGATATTTTTTTTATTTTAAAAGATACTTAGATTACATAAATTGTTACATAAATAAAATAAGTGATTCCCATGTGCCCCACTCCTCAGACTTCCCACTTTTCCCCACATTAACAACCTCTTTCATTAGTGTGGTACATTCATTGAAATTGATTAACACATTTTAGAGAATTGCCACTAAGCATCGACTATACTTTACCTTGTAGTTTACATTCTCTCCCACTCTGTTCTGTAGGCTATGGCAGGATATATAATGGCTGGTATCTCTCACCGCAGTATCATACATGTCAATTCCAAGTCCTGAAAATACCCCCATAGTACACTTCTTTTTCCCTCTTCCTTGACTTCAGCACCTCCAGTGGCCACTGTCTCCACAACAATGGTATAATTTCTTCCATTGCTAGAATCACAATAAGTCTATAGTAGAACACCAGTAAGTCTACATTATTCTGTATTTTATTTGCCAATCCTGATATTCTGGGTTGGAGATGCCCATAAAAATATCTTACACATAATGGATCCTCACACTCAGGAATGGATTAAATTTAAGAACATATTTTTCTGAGGTACATTCAGTTTCAAACCATCACACTCCACCCTTTGGACCACAAAAGACATATTATTTCTATATGCAAATACATTCATTCATCATAATATCCTGAAAGCCTTAAATCATTTCAGTAAGAATACTATGTACCAGGGTCTAGGTGACACCCTCTTCAAGCATCTGGGTGGTGGCCAAGCTCTCCATCTTCTCCCAGATATCTGAGAATCTTATGGATATAACACACTTCTTGAACAACAGGATGGAAGCTCTGCCCTCTCCAAGCTCTGGGGCATACTCAACCTTTCCTCATACATGAGTGGGTTCGCAATCTTGGTCTGAAAAGATGTCTTCAGTCCAGATTTCAACTTTCATGGCTCTGCCTTTGAAGTCATTTTTCTTTCAATCTGTACTTTACTGTCCCTTTAAATCCAGGCTGGCACTGGTTCTGTTCATACATATCTCACAAAAAAAAACTTGTCAGTTGTACATGTGGTACACAAGAGTTCAAGTTATAAGACAAAAACCTTTCCACAGATCCTTTCTGGATAATCTCATTTCCAATCCTGACTTACACTGCAGTAGCTAATTGGTTCCATGTTCAGTTAAACCCTCAAATGGAACAGTTTTTTTTTTCTGGGGATTCGCTTTCTAGAAGCTCAGAATTTTCCAAACCATCAATTTCTGGTTTCTTTGTGCCCTGGAGTTCAGGTTTCAGCTTAACCTTTCCCTCTCACATTTTACTATAAACTGCAAGGAGAAGCCAGGCTGTACTTTCCACATTTATTTTCAAAATCTCCTCAGTTAAAATATCCAAGCTTGTCACTTTCAAATTCTGTCTTCCATTCAACATCAGAACTCAATTTTCCCAAATTCTCGGCCACTTTAAAACAAGGAACACCTTTCTTTCAATTTGCTATGACATATTGATCATGTCAGTCCAGGGACTCACAAAACCAATCTTTTCTTCAAAGCAATCTAGGTCTTTTCTCTCAAACACCTCACAATTCTTCCTGCCACTAGTAATTAAACAATTAGTAATACTTTTCAACATTCCTGGTATTTGCAATAACAGCACCCCACTTTCCTGTTACGAAAATCGGTTTTGTTTTGCTAAAGCTTCTCAAAACAGATGCCATAAAATGGGTTGGTTTTTAGCACTGGGAATTTATTAGCTTACAAGCTTACAGTTTTGAGTCTGACAAAAATGCCTAAATAAAATAATCAAATCATCAGGTGACGCTTTCTTTCTTTTTTTAGTAATCATTTTATTGATATATATTAATAAAGCATACAATCCATCTAAAGTGTACAATCAATGGTATTTGGCATAATCACATCGTTTTGTATTCATCATTTCAGTCATTATTTCAAAAATAATTAAAAAACTAAAAAATTGACAAACAAAAAAAAACAAAAACAAAAACAAAAATCATTACCTCTCAATCTCTCTATTCTTCCCCTGCTGTAAATATACTAAAAACCATTGATTATACACTTTGGATATGCATTTCCATATGTGTGGTATGTGAATATATTTCAATAAAACTGATTTAAAACAAATAAATAAATATGAAAGAATAACCAGAAATAGCAGCTATGTATAGTATCAAGTGATGCTTTTTCTCTGAAAATGGGCTTCCAGCGATCCTGGACTCCTCTATTAGATAGCAAGGTACACAGCAGTGTCTGCTGGTCTCTCCCTTCTCTTCCAGGTTTTGTTGTTTTCAGCTTCTTACTTTTCCATGTCTTTCTCTCTCTTTTTATGAATTTCATTGTCTTATAAAGGACTCCAGTAATAGGATTAAGACCCACCTGTGGTGTAGGTCACATCTTAACTTAAATTAAAGTCCTATTCACCAAAAGATCCTACTTAAAATGGGTTCACACCCTCAGGAATGGATTAACTTTAAAGAACATACTTTTCAGGGGTACATACAGCTTCAAGCCATCCAAATGATTTTTCCATCTGTTATTGATTTATAGCTTCAATCTGTTGTGGTCAGAAAATATACATTGTAATTTTTAATATTTTGAATTTATTCAGGCTTTTTTTGTGACATAAAATATAGTCTATCCTGCAGAATGATCCATGTGCTGTCGAGAAGAATGTGCATTCTGTTTTTGTTGGGTAAAATGTTCTCTAGATGTCTGCCATATCTGGTTGTTTTAGAATATCATTCAAGTCTTATATTTCCTTATTGATCTTCTAACTACATGCTCTATCCATTATTGAAAGGGATGTTTTAAAATCTTCTAATATTAATGTATAACTGTCAATTTCTCCCTTCAAATTCATCAGTATTCGCTTCATGTATTTTGGGGCATTGCTATTATGTACATATATATTTATAATTGTTGCATCTTGTTGAATCATCCCCTTTATCAATATAGAATGACAGCCTTTGTTCATTATAACTGTTTTGACTTAAAGTCTATTTTATCTGATATTAGAATACATACCCCTGCTCTCTTTTGGTTACTACTTGCATGATATGATTTTTCCTATTCTTTCTCTTTCAACCTACCTGTATCATTGAAGTTAAGATGAGTCTCTTCTGTGGTCTATTCTCACAATGGAGTGTTATGCGGCTTTAGGAAGAAGTAGAGTTGTAAAGCATATGAGAACATGGATGAACCTGGAGGACATTATTTCGAGCGGAGCGGACCAGACACAGAAGGACAAATACTGTATGAATGCATTACTATGAACTAAATATATTGTGTAACATATTGTTTGACTCAATAAAAAAATTATATGTATCCAGTATATTTAATTGAGAAATGTATGTACTTACTCATCTGTGCTTACTTTTTAGTTTTTAATTGTTTATATTTTCAATTATTAAATGTACAAAATAAAGTTAAAAAAATAAAGATGAGTCTCATGTCGACATCACATAGTTGGGTTATACTGTTTTATCCATTCTGTCAACCTTTGTCTTTTGACTAGAAAGTGTAATCCATTTACATTTAAAATCACTACTGGTAACTCAAGAATATCTTCTGCCAATTTGCAAGTTAGCCTTTGTATATCTTCTACAATTTTTGTCCCTCAATTATTTGGTTAATACCTACTTTTATATTACTTGGATTTTTGTTGTTGTGACGTAATGAGTGGCTTTTTATTTCTATATCAATATATTTTTATCTATTTTCCTTGTGATTACAAGGGAATTAAAATTTAACACACTGAAAATATAACTATTATTTAGTTTGATAACAACTTAACTTCTATAGCAGAAATATATAATTTTCCTATACTCCTCCATCCCCACACATTTTTTGCTACCTTTTACCACTTATATCTTTGTGCACTGTATATCCAAACACATAGATTTATCATTACTTTTTGAATTTGAATTGTAGAAACTTTAGAAGTAAGAGGTAGAGTTAATACTAATTAATACACTACAATAATACTGGCATTTATAATTACCTAAATTGTTACCATTAACAGAAGTCTTTATTTTTTTTTTATTTAAAAACAATTTTGAAATAATTTCAAACTTACAGGGAAATTGCAAAAATAATACTGAAACAATGCATATACCAATGCACCTCAATGCACATAAACAGATTTGCCAACTATTAACATTTTGCTATATTTTTATGTCATTTGATCTAATTATATCTATCATCTATATATTTATCTATAGCCATCTGATCTACCTGTCATTCATCTATCTTCTAAACTTTTGAGAGTGGGTTGCATATATCATTCTCCTCTAATACTTAAAACTGCCAAGGCTATTTCCTTAAAATTAGGCAGCACATTCACACTTACAGATTGGTAGTGTTAGTTATACTCACTATAATGTGTTATCATTATTTCTTTACACCACTTTGAACCACGGTTTAGTATACTAGCCTTTCAGTGTGAAGAGCCTCCTTTTACATTGCTTGTAGAGCAGGTCTAGTGGTGATGAACTCACTCAGCTTTTGTTTATCTGAGAATTTCTTAATCTCCCTCACATTTTTAGAAGAGAATCTTGCCTGATATATAATTCTTAGTTGGCAGTTGTTTTCTTTCAGCACATTAAGTATGTCAATCCAGTGCCTTCTTGCTTCCATGGTTTCTGATGAGAAATCAGCACTCAATCTAATTGTGACTCCATTTTACATCACACATTGCTTTTCTCTTGCAGTTTTCAGAACTCTCTCCTTGTCCTTTGCATGTGATGCTGTGGTCAATATATGATGGGTTTTTTTTTTCTTCATGTTTATCCTGTTTCATGTTCTCTGGGCTTCTTCAATGTGCATATTCATGTCTTTTTACCAGGTTAAGGAAGTTCTCTGTTATTATTTTTTTGAATATTTCTTCTGCCCCTTTCTCTCTTTCTTCTTCTGGGACTCCCATAATGTATATAATTGTGCAGTTGATGGTTTTCCAGAGGTATCTTCATCATTTTAGCTTTTAATAATTCTTTTTTTTTTTTCTGTTTCTCAGCTTGACTCATTTCAAGTGTCTTGTCTTCGACTTCACTGATCCTTAATTCTACCAACTCCAATCTGCTTTTCACACACTTCTGGGAATTTTTCATGTCAGTTTTTGTGGTCTTCAACACTGATAGTTGTGTTTGGTTACTTTTTATAATTTCTATCTCTTTACTTAGACTCTCATATTACTCATTCATTCTTTTCCTGATCTCCTTCAGTTTTTTCTGTTTATTTTCCTTCATCTGCGTGAGCAATTTTCAGATCATTTTCTTAAAGGCTTTGCTTGTCATGCCCACATTGTGGGTTTCTGCATTGTGTTTTCTGAAATTTTATCCTCTTCCTTTGTATGGTCCTTTGTATGTTTGAATTTTACTCTTTTGCTGCACATTGTACATTTTGATATTTTTAAATGTTTATTCTAGGATTTTTTCCCCTGAGATGTCTGTTTCTTGATTTTGTATCCAGCTGGTTATAAGACAGAGATTTTCTTGAGCTTCAGCCTTCCTTTCAAGAAGGTCTGCTCAATATGAGTGCAGTGTGCAGGGTTTTCCTTGTGTTTATGGGCCTCTCTCTTATCCTGGGATTTTGTTTGTTAGTTGTTTTGGAGTTCCCTTGTTTGCAAGGGTTTGATGGTCCACCCCTTTTTCCAAGTAGACAGACCTCACACTTAGTGTTTGAAGCCGGCAAGCCTTTTGCTCCAGACTTTCTCTCTCTATTGTTTCTTATGCTGCTTCCCTTGTTCCAAGATGTTTTTGCCTGGAGGGCAAATTCTGGTAAGAGTGGCATACTGGAGAAAACTTTCTCAAATCAGAATTTCTCAGCTGAAGCAGGTCCAAGGATCCACAAGGGGATGCAGACTGGTTAACAATGCCCTGAGGAGGGAATCAAGAAGAGTGTCAAGGGCTTCTCTCATGGGTCCCCAAAGCTGAGCTTTCTTGGCCTGCCCATAAAATGTAGCCCTTCAACTAACTGTCCCTTACAACCCTGAGGAAGCACAGTGTCCTTAAGTTTTCTCCCACCACCACCCATCTCTGGTACAGTTTGAAATAATGGCAACTGCAACCCTTGTCCAGATGAGTTGAAACAATGGCTAACACCAACTTTGTCTGGGCACTTTGAGACAATGGCTGCCCATGATCCAAAGTAGCTAAGCAAAAGCTATGATTGTTATCTAGTCATGCACAACACTGTTCTTGCTGAACAACTTTCTCTCTTGCTTTCTCTCACCTGGGAGCTAGCCAAGGGCAGGATTCCAGAGTGACATGCTGCAAGAGTGTGCCAGTAGCTGCCACAATGAGAGAGAAATTTACTGTTCTTTCCCCTTATTTAGCATCCTGTTCCTCGTGCTCTTTCCTGGATGTTGTACAGTGTTCTTCTGGCTTTCAGAGCTCCATAGGAGGTTTTTCAGACAGTTCTTGTCTGTTTTTGTTCTAATGGAAGGAGTGGGTCCTGGAACTCCTTACTCACTATCTTCCCACAATCCCCTCTGGAACTAATTTCAACCTAGAATTTAATAACAAAATGATAGCTAGAGAAATCCACAAGTGTTTGAATACTAAATACTATACTCATAAATAATTCACAGTTCCATTTTTAAGATAAACTAACTTTGTAAGGTGTTTTAGAGAGGGTTTACCTGAGTTAGAAAACTTTAATCCGAGATATGGGAATTATCCAGAGAAGAAGGGTGGGAAAAAATATGCTCCATGCAGAAATAATAATATGCACAAAGGTTTTGGAAGCAAGGAAGGATTCCTGGAGGAGGTATGTCTTGAAATGGTACATAAAAGATCACTAAGTTTTGTCTGGGCAGAGGCAAGGCAAAGAAATGGCATTGTAAGCAGAAATAACAACATGAGTAAATATAGGTAAGAGCAAAATATATTGACAACAGTGAATCTGAATGAAATCAAGACACTTTATTGGTTAGTAGTTGTTAATTAGGTTGGAGAAATAGGTTGGGACCAGATAATAGGATGCAGGAGTCAAAGATTTTAGATATGGCCCAATAAACAAGAAGTGTCTGTTTATATACTTACATAGCTTGCTTCATTTATAAGGGAAGTTTCAAGAGAACATTCTTTAAAAACTAAGTTTACCCACAAATATATTAAAAGCCACTGTATAAATATATCCTTTTAAGAGCACATGCAAAAATGTTCCACCTTCTGTTCCATGTTTAGTATATAATGTAACAGAAGGTTGATATCAAGCTGAATATTATTTAGTAACAGATTGTTACAGTATACCAGTCTATGCAAACCATTCTTGGTCCTCATTAAATATTCTGTAAATTTGCCATGCAAACATAGAGGTTTTAGTAACATTTACAAAATTTGAGCACAACGCAAGTCATTTGACACAGATTAAGAACTCAAAAATTATGCACTGGAATTCTGTTTCAGTTAATTTCAACTTATCTTTCTTTGATGATTCAGAAAGCCCTTCAGGATCTTAATGGTGGGACCTCAAGGTTATATAGAGAAACACTCAATTCTATGCCATTAGGGTCCAGATTTCTAGAGTTCTAAAGCTCAGACTATTGTGAATGGGGGAATTAAGGCAGGACACCATAGTAGGGATCCATAGGGTCAAGGGCAATTTATGCAGAATAGGATGGATAACTCAAAAATTAAAGATGAAATAAATTATACTTCAAAACTTTTTCAAGATTCATATAAGGCTAGAGAGAGGAATTAGCATTTAATTCTTCTGTGTGCTGAGTGCCTTATTGAATACTCAAAATTATTATTCGTATTGTTATTATTAATTGTATAACTATATTTATGAAATTATCCACATTATACAGAAAAGGAAACTGAAGCTCAGAAAGCCTAACTAAACGAATGCTTGTATTCTGCCACTAGTCATACAACTAATAATGTTTTTGAATCATTATTTAAACTCAGATTTGTCTAATTCTAAAAATGCATTTTAAAATTGCACACATTCTCACATTCATATTGGCAATGGCTCAGGTATGTAAAGAGAAAAATAATGATAGCCAATATGTTCAGTGGTTATTATGTGACAAATATCAAACTAAGCACTTTCCACAAGTTATCTCATTTATTCTTCAAAACAGTACTGTATGTGCACTTTCCTCCCCTTAAAAACTTCAGAAATTGAGATCCAGAGAACTTTGGTAAGATTTCCAAAGTCACATAATAAATGAGGGAACCAGTATTTGAACCTAGGCTCTGTGATTCCAGAGTGTAATTTCTTAAGCACTATGCTACATAAGATTAGATCAGTATCACTTATCCTAAACTGATCTTTGGCACTCAAAGTCAGGATATCTAGAGTCCTTCATCCCAAGTAGGATGTAAATGTCCAATCAAGAAGTTGAGTTCATGATTTAAATTTTTAGGAGGTATCAGGGATTGAACCCAGAACCTCATATATGGGAAGCAAATGCTCAGTTGCTGAACTATACATGCTCCCCTGATTTAAATTATTTTTATTGGTTTTGCTCTTAACACTCCATGTGCAGGTACTGGAGGACCTGGCAAAGGAGAGAAGGGAAGGCTTTGTTTATGGCTAACACTGCTTGGCAAAGGGCTGTCTCCCTCAGTGTCCAATACCTTATTAGAGGGGCAACATTTGGCTCAGAAGCCAGGATATTTTGGACCTACTTACACCAACTTATACCACATAGGCCTACATAAATTCACCAGTTTCTCTTGAATTGGTTTACCTGCTGTAATCTTCTGCAGAATTCTCTTTCATTCTTCACAGAGCTATCCACTTATCACCCAACTCTCCATACTTTTCTCTCCTCTTTGATTATTTAGAAAAGAAAAAGAAAGTAAGGTTTATACATTTGTTCTCAAGCTTGTTATATGCCTGAAGGGTCCCAAGTACTGTTTGGTTCTCTGAAAATCCAATTCACAAAAAAACAAAAGAAAAAGATCAAATCCCTTGCTACATTAATGGAGTACTGTGTTATCTGTAATTACAACAGCTCTAGAAATGTCAGGTCTTGAAATGGTACAAATAGATTGGCTGCTCTGCCAACCCTCATACTCATTTATAATACTAGTGGTATCAGAGGGGAAGAAAGGCCTGACAGATGTGTTCTAAGGTCCATCATACCTTTCTCCTAAGGAATTCTTCCTCAGGGGATACCCTCAAATCTGAGGAGTATCCAAATCAAGACACCCTGTCTTTGGCTATTAACTTTCTACAAAAAGGAATTGACAAACTGTGGTCCATTGTCTAAATCCCCCAGGATGTTTGTTTATGTAAAAAAATAATATTGCAACACAGACATATCTATTTATTTACGTTTTGTCTATGGCTGCTTTTCTGCCACAACAGCAGAGTTGAGTAGATGTGTCAGAGAACACATAGCCAATAAAGCCAAAAATATTTACAACCCGGCCTACATAGAAAAGGTTTTCCAAACTCTTCTACAATAATAGATGTCGTGGAGGCTGTCAGTGAACACAAAATAAACCCATACAAAGAAATGCCCCCCAGGTGCCTTCTGTTTCCCTCCATCCTCCTGTTGTTCTCTCTACATCTTCATTGGAGATCCCAAAAGGGAGAAGCCCTATGAAAACTAATGAGTAGCTTTTTAGGAAACTTGTAAATTCAGTAAGTGGAAAAAAGGATGGAACAGAAGAAAAACTTCAGAATATGGAATACTTAGGTTGTAAAGCTGACTTGAGAGGAGGGCAACTTGGGAGCATTTAAGGTAGCATGATGACACTCAAGAACTCAGGAGAGAATATTTCTTGGAGCATGCTGAAATTCTTTAGTGACTATTTATTTCAAAGTCCCTATATTCATTCATTCATTCATTCCATGGAAATTTTGAGCCAGGTACTAGGCTAGGTGCAGAGAATACAACAACAAATAAATCATAGAATGATTTCCGTTCAAAAAGCCCACAATTTATTGGGGAAAAACAGGAATTAAAGGTATACTCACAAAAATTATAATTCTAATAAGTAACAGAAAGAAAAGTACAGGATGCTTTAAGAGTATAAACAAAAAGTCCTAACCAAGATTGGTGGGCTGTGGGTGGAGGCCATCAAAGGCAACATTGATAAAGAATATTTAAACAAAGACGTGAAAGGTGAATAGCATTTTGTATGACTAGCTCTTCTTCCCATCCCCATTCTTGATTAGGTGGGAGAAGAGTGATGCAAGTAAGGACTTGGCATCTTTGAAGCCATGACAGAAATTCAGATTCCTTAGCAAGAGGGGAAGAAGCATAATCATGAGACTGACTGTATAGGTTGAGTCTAAATCACACCAGATCTTAAAAGCCATATTAAGGTCTCTATAATGTTATTCTAAGAACAATGGAACAAAATTTATGAGTAATGGAGCATGATGAGCCCACTTACAATTTTGTTCTTCTATCCATATCAGACGGAGAGTCCCCTGATCCCAGTCTCTCTTCTCTTCTTGTCTTATTCTTTCTTTCTCATCCGCGGCACCGTTTTCACGGACCCAGGTCCTGACTGGCACCTGACCAGCAACATATGTCAAGAAGGTAGACAATAGATTGAAGAGGTTAAGAGGCCAGGTTAATGTGGGACAAAAATTTAGGTGTCTCTTGAGACAGTTTCTGCCTCTATTTCTCACTTCATCTTATTCATCTTATTTCCTTCTCTATACTCCCTACTCTTCTACTTTCTCTTCTTTGACTTCCTCTACTCTTCTTCAAATTGTCCACTGCTGTTGGATTTCAGCTCTCAAGTTGAAGCTATTAGTCTTGCTGCCTAGGGATTAAATAGGTTTGCGTGGATTGACCTGGGATGCCAGACACCACTTAAAATATTGGCATATACGTTTTGTGTGAAGCTTGAGGTTTGTTTGCAAGGGCAATTACCTTCCAGTTGAAGTTGAAGAATAATTGTAGTACAGGTCTTGGCTCAGAGGTTGCTCATACCCTGTTTACTGTTGGATCACAGTGGTGTCTCGGCATTCAAATGGAGCAACATCAGCATTAAATTCTATGGATAGGTTCATTTCAAGACCAAAAGATTACATTGCATGTGTGTGTGCTTGTGTGTTTCTTTGCACACTCTAGGCCTCTCCTTTCTTTCCAAATGAATTGTGCTGTTCAATGTCTCATTCAACATTTGGTATGCCCATATGCATACCCTGGGCTTTATGATTCTCTCCTCTTCTCCATTTCTCATTTATTTCATTTCATAATGTCTCTCTCATTAAAGAATAAGACATTTTATCACAAATGAAAGAATTTTGCCAACAGCAAGCAGATGGGAAAGGGATCATTTCGTACAAAGGTCCTTCCAAGCACAGCTGCAAGCTCATCATATATGGCACTGCCCACTTAGGCTATGTGGAAAGTTGGCCTGTTGCAAACATTTACAACTAGAGACTGAAAGACTACAAGCCTAAAATGATTCAATTACATTAGCCAATATACTCATATACTCATATATTAGTGCTGGACATTATCATAAAGTGTAGCCATTAAAGCTCTTATATCACAGTAACCACACTTTGAATACTACTGTGATGAAAATTTCTGTTTATCAAATGTTTCCATGACTTGAATGATGGCCCACTATTTCAAGCAATAAATATTCACATAACCTTCATTTTCTGCCACCTGGGAACCAAGGGCCAGATTACAATGGACATTCTATGAGGCTTAAGCCCTCCCAATTTATGTTCTGGGGTTTCTTATTTTATGAGTCCTCCTTTCTCTTCTCTCCTCTGCTGCCTGTTGTTAAGTCCCATGGCCACAGAGAAAAGGAAGATGAATATTCAATCAGAGAAGAGCTTCTGCATTTCCCTGGAGTTTTCAGGAATTTCCAGTTGCGATTGTTGATTTCCAGCTGAAGTGCCAGGTGAACCCCTTAAGGCAAAAGGGCCCCAGATGATCTTCATAAATTAATCTATTTCTTTCCTTGCTCCTCCTGTGTTCTGGTATAGCTTGGACAGGAAGCTGTTGTTGGTTCTACCTCCATATTCATGGCATTACCATCACCTATTTCAGAAATGAAGCCTCCACTGAACTCTTTCTGGTGCTGCTTCTCAGTTTCAGCTTTATTCCAGCTTCTTATCCAACATCCATTTATTTCAGGTATTAATCATCTGCAGCAGCCTTTGGTCCCTTTACTCTCCTACAGTTTCTTCTATTGAAGATTGATGCATCCTGAAAGCATGAAGTGGAATATCATAGTCATTTAGAGCAGTATTTTTCCCGCTTTGAAATGTGGGAATCTTCTTAGCATGCATATCCTAATGTAGCAGGTTCGGGTTAGGTCCTGAGATTCTGCATTTCTAAAAAGTCCTTAGGTAATGCTGATGATGTCAGTCTACAGGATGATTGATATCTAATATACAGGGTATTGATACAGGATTTTAATCATACAGGATGATTAAATGATCAAAATGAGAGAAAGGGCCTAGTAAGAAAATTAAGGGAATCTATATTTTTTGAGTCTTTACTTTGAGAATATGAGCTTTCCCTATATAATCTAAATTAAACCTCAGAAAAACATTAAGAAGCTATTATTATCCTTGGTTTACTGATGAAGAAAGTGAAGTTAATAGAGCTTTGTCCAATATCCCAAAGCTACAGATCTTTCTGATGCAATATTCAGGTTCTTAACTATTACACTATATTGCTTCCACACTTACTAAGAAAATAGGTCAAAGGGAGAAATTCCTTGGCAAGGTAAAACTGCCCACTTTGACCTGAGAGACAGCCAAATCATTGAGGTTGTTCAAAAGAGGCTAGATGGTCATATGATTATGGTGTTCAGGGACTCAAGAAACAGACAAGTTGGACAAGTTAAGAGTGCAGATTGTGCTTAACAAGTTGCAACCCAACTCCTGAAGGGCACAATCTGGGGTGGCAGCAGGACCAAAGAACACACCTGACATTTAGTCAGGCATAAGATTTATTGGAAATTATGAACAGGAGAGTCTTTGATGGTGGCCAGTCAAAGAATGAATGAAGACCACATTCCACAAAGAGATGAGAAAATGAAGGGTGAAGTATAAAGGGTTTTAGAACAAGGACATTCCATAGGGTATGAGAACAGATTTCCTGCTAGGGTCATGTGAAGCATACACATGGGGTGTGGTGATATTTTCCTTGCACTCATAGGAGGATGTTTACCAAGCACGTTTACTGCTTTGGGAAGATTATAGTTTATGATAACATATATACATTCTCTTCTATCTGGGGAGGGCTGATAACCTTTAACTTATGTGTAGGTCACACAGGAAGCTATGTTCTAAGGACTTGGGGAGGGTTCATGGGTGCCCACAATCCACCCCGAAGCAGCAGCCTACATTGACTATAGGACAAGCATTGCACCCATATTCCACAACAGTATAAAAGACAACTAAAGCTGTTACATGTTTTTCAGTAACAATTGGAGTTCCACCTGGTACAAAAATGGCCAATAGACAGAAACACCAGGGGGCATGCTTTACTCTATATATAACCTTGATAGCAAAATTACACAACTCAAGGGGTAACCACCCCGCATCATGGATTTCCTCTGGTTCCATGCAGAAAGGAGTGATGCAATCTAGGGTGACAGACTCAGCCATTAACCATCCTAAACCATTACATACAGCATACTTTAATAAAGGCCTGGGCTTTTTCACCTGTTGCCTTACAAGGGAAAAATTATAATTACAAGTCTCAGTGAAAGACAGCAGCTGAATATCAGTCTTAAATGAGAAGATCTTGTTCAAAGCTTGTTGATGGGTCATATTCTGCCATGCCAGCAAAGTGTTCCATGCTGTGAAATTTGCAGGAGTTACGGTTCAAGGAAGGCCAGTAGCAACCAAGGATGATAAGTCTGTGGAAACTCAACATTGAGCCTGATTTGTGAGCATGAATAATTGCTGAAGGCCACTGAAGGAAGGTATTGGCTAGGGCACTATGAGGGGAAAGAAAGATGCTTATGGGGACACACATAAGGCCCAGCTATTTGCTTTCCTTATTGGTTGCCTTTCTACCTTCACCTGTCAGCTTTCAGGGAATGAATGGGGATGCCTTTCTTTTTGGAGTCATCCAGGAATTCTTTTGAGACCAGGACTTTCAAACTGGACCTCATGACAAGAGTCTTTGGTGGGCTTTGTTCTGACCAGCCAACTTCCCTGTTTCTTATATTAACCTGCCTCAACTTTGCCCTTAGAGAGTTCACACCTTTCTTCTTAACGGGGAGCTGAAAGATGATGGTCATTTTTCTGTAGCTGCTTCCTGCTTGTTAGGGGCAGAAGACCCTGCCTGAAGACGTGTGAATCTCTCTGGCTATTTTATTGAAGTTGAGGGAAGGAGAGTCCGGCACCATGGTTGGAACTGGGTGAAATCACATAACAACTAATACCTTGTTCTGGAAGGCATTGATTTTGGAAGAAATAAACTTAGTTGCAATTTTGAAGATACATTGCCTTACCAAAAGGATAAAGAAAATGGTGGTAAGTGGCCCCCAAAAAGGGGGCTAACTATGACATAGTGGACCATGGGAATGAGAAGGTCCAGGTGCCTCCAGAGACTACATCATCCCAAAGCTGATGACCTTGATCTTATAAAGTTCAAATACTGTTTAGGAAACTGCCACCCTCAGTCCCCACAGGGGTGGTTATGTCAAGTACAGCTAGGAGAGGTATGAAGAGAGGCACTTCCCTAGGCATAAACTCACAAAGATGCCATAGATAATAAATTAGATCTATTATTATTGTGCTATAGACATTATTATTCTAGCAATGGAAGAATTCTTATCATTGATGTAAAGGCAGTGGCCACCAGAGGTTCTGAAGGATGGGAAAGGGAAGAATAGATGTAATATGGGGGTATATTCAGGACATTGGATTTGTCCTGCATGATATTTGAGTCATGATACAGGCAATTGTATATTTTGTCATAAATTACAAAATTGTGTGGGACAAAGTGTAAATTATAATGAAAACTGTAGTCTATGATTAGTAGCAATGCTTCAATATGGGTTCATCAATTATAACAAATGTACCATATTAATGAAGAGTGTTATTAATGTGGGAAATTGTGGGAGGCGGAGGGATCAGGGCATATGGGAATCTCTTATATTATTAATATAACATTTATGTAATCTAAAGCTTCCTTTTTATTTCTTTTTATTTTTTAAAAGACACTTAGATTAAAAGTCACATAAAAAATATAGGGGATTCCCATATGCCCCGCTCCCTACACATCCCACATAATGTCACATTAGCAAAATCCTTCATTAGTGAGGTACATTCATTGCAATTGATGAACACATTTTAGAGCATTGCCACTAAGCGTGGAATAAAGTTTACATTGTAGTTTACACTCTCTCCCACCCAATTCTGTTGGTTATGGCAAAATTTAAAATGGCCTGTGTCTGCCATTGCAATTTCATTCAGGACAATTCCCAAGTGCCAAAGAGGACCCCGTATTATACCTGTTTTTCCCTCTCCCTGCCCTCAGAACTTCCTGTCTACTGCCCCCACAAAAATAATATAATTTCTTCTATTGCTAGAATCACAGTAAGTCTGTAGTAGAATACTAGTAAATCTACTTTAGTCCATAGATTATTCCCCAATCCTGAGGATTCTGGGATGGTGATGTCTACTCCACCTCTAATTGAGAGGGGCCTGTGATCCCTTTGGGCTGATGGATGGGACTGTCTTGCTTGCAGTTGTAGAAGATCTCAGTTCCTTGGTATGGTAGTTCTCCATCATTACCTCCATGTTAGTTGTCCTCAGTGAGGAAAATGAATTGGAGAGTAGATGTTGCAACTCCATTGAGATTCAGGGCCCATCTGGCACATGGACAGCCCAAAAATTTAAGATTCTTGGACGTACACTTACCAACTCTAGTACTAATTATAGGTTCAAAGAGAAGGACAGAGGAGCTATGCACAGGGAAACCACAGCTGAGTAAAACTGTCACTCTGAGAAGCATAAATTCCAAAGTAGGGCCCACTGGCAAGACACCAAACTCCTGAGCTGTCTGCCTTAACTATAGTGTCTGGATGTCTCCAGAGCCCTCAGTAGCACTACTATTTGGGGTAGTATCTACTTTGGCAGTAAAAGAGATCCTGCTAAGACATGCATAAGCCTAACCTCTGGAATGACCTCCCAACTCTTTTCTCTTTAACTTTTTCCCCCTTTTGGTCAAGGTATTTTTCCATTTGCATTACTGGTTGGTGCTTGGTAGTAATCACTCAGTACCAGGGAGTCTCATCCCCAGGAGTCTTGTCCCACACTGGGGGAAAGGTAATGTATTTATATATCGAGTTGGGCTCAGAGATACCACATTTGAACAACAAGGAAGCTCCCAGGAGGCAACTCTTAGGCACCCTATAATACTGGCCAAGTTTCAACTTCAAGAGTAAAGGTTCATGTGCATAGTCATCAATACCAAGCATCCATCAATGGACCATCCTCCTTCACTAGTCATTGACCCTGTACTTGAGGGAATCTTGTTGATCCATTAGAGAATGTAGCAGAGATCCCCACGATAGGAATTTGATATTCCTTTGGTTATTCTGTTAATCTCCACCCACCGTGACAATGAGTCATGAACATTTGAACACATTTATATGACTTATATGTATGCCCATGTGACCTTCCTCCAATGTATCTCCTATCACTGACACCCCACACCACTGAGCCTCCCCTGCCAAAGTTGTAACCCTTCTAAGATCCAAAACTTCTTAAAAAATGAAGCCAATAAAATAGCCAAATACAATTAATAAGAAAATGAAATAATAATGATAGTTTTAAAAATAATTACAATTAAAATTTTTTTAAAAATAAAACATTTCAGAAAAAAATGAAAAAAAAATTAACATTTTGCCTTTCATCCCTGTGAGATCTGTTGTCCTATATGTACAGTGACATTTTCTTCCATTTATTTCCCCAGTATCTTACTTTTTTTTTCATTTTGTCCTCAAAAAGTTTTAGGTTACAGAAAAGTCATGTACCAAATACAGGGAACTCCCATATACCCAACATCTTCCCCCTTTCCTCCCTTCCCCTATTAATAGCATTCTATATGTGGATTGTACTTTTGTTGCAACTGATGTACAAATATTGAAACATAACTACCACCTATGGTATATGGTTTACATTGGGAGAGAGTGTGGTCTACGATGTGAACTGTGGTCTATGCTTGGTGGCAAGGCCCCAGGATGTATATATCCATTACGGGTGATGTGCCACATTGATGAAGGATGTTTGTGTGGGATGTTGTGGGAGGTGTGGGAGGTGGGGAACATGGCAATCCCTGTAATTTCTGTGTAATATCTGGACCATACACTTTTAAAACTTTGATTTAATTCAACATGGCTTGTATCCATCATAGCAAGATCATGTAGAACACTTCCATCTCCCCCAAAATGCTCCCTGTTCCATCTCTTCTATTCCTCCATCCCTCTTCCCTTGGGACCTGTGGCAAACACCAGGCTTCACTCCTTGAAGGACAAAATTCATAGTTATTGGCAACAACACTGAGGGCTAGACACACAGGTCTACCTCCCATTTAAGGCATGGCCCATGCTCTCAAGAGACTTCTGACCCTCTATTTGAGAACATAGTGGCCCTCCCCAGGATGGGAGTCCACCAACTTGCCACTCATTATGTGGGTCTCCACCCACTGATATAACAGTATGGCAAGATGAACACTCACACAGTCCCTAGAAGCCTGCCCCAGGTGCACCCTTTCCGAATGCTTCCCACATCCAACACCCCAATACAGCAACCCTGACTTACTGTATTGCCAAAAGAGCAGTCCCAGCATCATAGTTTCAACCATGTACCTGCCAATCCCCACTGCTCACCTGCTTTCTCCCCAAATCCTCCCCCCCAGTTCCACAGAAAGTCCAACCCACACTCCCCACCTCACTCTGCTTACAAACCAGCATTGCCGAACCTAAAAGTATGGTTATAAAACTGTCCTGCCCCTCCACTGTACAACTACACACTTCAACCTTGTCATAGATTTTGCCCATATGGACATTGGCTCACAACTCTCTACTACCTTTCTATTTCCTCTAAACCTATCTTTCAGACTCTAGCTCTGTGAGTCTCTTCAATTTGCTTAGTTCGTATCAGTGAGGTCATGTAATATTTGTCATTCAGTGCCTGGTTTGCTTCACTCAACATAAGGTCCTCAAGATTCTTCCAAGTTATCCCGTGTGTTAATACTGTATTCCTTCTTACAGTGGAGTGATATTCCATTGTATGTATATACCACAATTAGTTCATCCATTCATCTGTTGAAAGTCATTTTGGTTGATTTCACCTTTTGACGATAATGAATAATGCTGCCATGAACATTGGTGTGCATGTATCTGTTCATGTCATTGCTTTCAGTTCTTGTGGGCATACACCCATAAGTGGAATCGCTGGATCATATTGTAGTTCTATAGTTAGTTTTCTAAGGAACTGGGAAATTGTCCTCCACAGTGGTTGACTCATTCTATATTCCCACCAGCAGTGGATGAGGGTTCCCATTACTCCACATGCTCTCCAACACTTGTAGACCTCTGTTTTTCAAATAGCTTCCAGTCTATTGGGTGTAAGCTGATATCTCATTGAAGTTTTGATTTGCATTTCCCTAATAGCTAGTGAAGTTGAGCATCTTTTTTTTTTTTAATTTTTTAAACAAATCTATTTTATTGGTATATATTAATAAAGCATACAATTCATTCAATGTGTACAATAATAGTATTTGGTATACTCTCATAGTTGTGCATTCATCATTTCAATCATTATTAGAGTATTTTCATTATTTCAATAATAATAGTAAACAAAAACTGACAAACAATAAACAAGAAAATTCTTCACCTCTCCATCTCTGTTTCCACTTCTTTTTTTTTAATTTTTTAATTTTTTTAAAAATTTATAAATATATAAATATATTTTAAGAGGTGCTTAGATTACCGAAAATATTACACAGAACCCCCCCTGGGATTCCCATGTTGCCCACCTCCCACACTTCCCACCACATCCCACACAAACATCTCCCACAAGTGTGGCCCACCACCCTCAATGGACCTACACATCCTGGGGCCTTGCCACCAACCATAGGCCACAGTTCACATCGTAGACCACGCTCTCTCCCACACAGTCCTGAATGGTGTGTGCTGATTTAAAATGGCCTACATCCGTTAGAGTGGACTTGATGGTATTCTGTTGTACACATATGGTGATTCTAGCAATGGAAGAAATTATAACAATGAGGTGGAGCCAGTGACCACTTGACACTTTTGGGGCAGGGAGGGGACGAGTAGTTGAAGTTGAGCATCTTTTCATGTGCTTTTTTAGCCATTTGTATTTCTTCTTTGGAGAAGTGTCTGTTCAAATCACTTTTCCATTTTTTAAATGGGTTGTTGGTCTTTTTAATTTTTTTAGATTCATTTATTTATTTATTTCTTCCCCACCCCACCCCCCACTGTTTTTTGCACTCACTGTCTGCTCTCTGTGTCCATTCACTGTGGGCTCTTCTGTTTGCTAGTCTTCTCTTTAGGCAGCACTGGGAACTGTCCCTGGGACCTTCCAGAGTGGAAGATAGGTGCTCAATCTCTTGCACCACATCAGCTCCCTGTTCTGCTGTGTCTCTTTTTGTCTGTCCTCTGCATCTCTTTTTGTTGCATCATCTTGCTGTGCCAGCTCTCTGCATGGGACTGCACTCCATGCTGGCCAGTACTCCTGCATGGGCCAGCACTCCACATGGGCCAGCTCGCTGGGCAGGCCAGCTTGCCTTCATCAGGAGGCCCTGGGAATCGAACCATGGACCTCCAATATGGTAGAAGGGATCCCAATGGTTTGAGCCACATCTGCTTCTCTGTATTTTTATTTTTGAGGTGTAGGATTCTTTATATATCCTGAATATTAGTCCGCTATCAGATATATGGTTACCAAATATTTTCTCCCATTGAGTAGGCTTCCTTTTCATTTTCTTGACAAACTCCTTTGAGGTACAAAAGTTTTTAATTTTGGGGAGGTCCTATTTATCTATTTTTTCTCTTGTTGCTCATGCTTTGTGTGTAAAGTTCATGAAACCATTTCCTAATACAAGATCCTGTAGGTGCTTCCCTATGTTATCTTCCAAGGTCTTTAGGGTCTGGCTCTTATATTTAGATCTTTGATCCATCTTGAGTTGATTTTTGTATAAGGTGTGAGATGGTATTCTTCTCTCATTCTTTTGGATATGGATATCCAGTTCTCCAAGCACCACTTGTTAAAGAGGCCACTCTCTCCCAGCTGAGTGGGTTTCGTGGCCTTGTCAAATATCAGATGACTGTATATGCGAGGATCTATATCAGAACTCTCAATCCGGTTCCATTGGTCAGTAGGTCTATCCTTGTGCCAATACCA